>VYXD01001537.1:136611-154967 GCA_013397195.1 Hylia prasina
TAATGTCGCTTAAGGTTGGAACCTTTGCTGGAATAAATAAAATCCATGTGGGAGAGTCATCTGTGTCTGACTCGGAGCTGAATTGTGATATGTGATTTTTACCTTTCAGCTGAGTCAGATACAGACACTAAGACTTCCCCACAGAAGCAGTATATAGTTTCTCAGAAACCCTTCAGAGGTTTATGAACCTGATCCAAAGCTTATTGCAATTGGGAAAATTCCTGATTTGAGTCAGTTTGCAGTTGGACTGTACAAATCTTATTGATCTATTTATATAACCTTTTCAAGAGGGGAAAAAAAACCTCCAAACCTTTCACATATGGCAAAAACTTGAAGACTTAATTTTTAAGCTGTTAAGATTCCAGTATTCCCTGGAATCTTAGGCAGTGAGTATCCTGTGCTTTGTGAAGATAAAGGCACAAGCTCCAAGGCCCAGCCTGAAATGCAATTATTTAACTGAGGCATCAATTCTCAGCACCAGAACAGGGCAACCCCAGGCAGGAGCTCTTGTGCAGAGTTGCCAGAGGTGGCTGGATGGCATCATTTGTCAGGCAGGGAAAGAGCCACCAAAATAAGGTGTTTTTAAGAGTGGTTCTTAATCATTGATAGAAATTCCACAACTGACTCCAATCTCTGCTCCCCAGTGCTAAATCAGGGCAAGGGGCTCTGGCTCTCCCCACAGCCATCTGGGGAAGCAGGAGGGTTTGTGCTTGGTTGCAGCAGCCTGGAGAATTGTTCAAGGTTTTTAACAGATCTGTGTCTGCCAGGCTGGCTCTGAAGGTGACCTGAACCTTCAGGTGAACTCCAGGTTCCCTGCTGGGGACCTGGCAGTCCCACAGCCACAAAGGACAGCAGGCATTCCCTGCCCACACCCAACCCCTGGGACCAGAGAGTAAAAAGTGATGGTTAATGTCCTCCATTGTGATCTTCTAAAGCTCCACCATCCCAGCCCAGCCTGATGCAGTCAGTGCTATTTTCACAGAATCACAGAATGAACTAGGTTGGAAAAGACCTTTAAGATCATCTAGTCCAAGCTATGACCTAACATCAACCAAACCATGGCACTGAGTGCCATGTCCAGGCTTTTCTTAAACACCTCCAGCATGCAGTCTCAGGCCTTTGAGACAGGTTTCTGTTACTCTGTGAAAAAAAGGAGATTGGGACACGCTGTCATAAGCTTTGCGATTGCCCTGAAACACTGATGTCACTGGAGTCCTGTGGCAGCAGCCAAAGGAGAGCTGTGCCTTCAGAATCTGGAAAAGAGAAGGATGCTGGGTCACAAGTCACTGGGAAATGGTGACATTGCCTTCCCAACAGGGATGCTCTCTGTGTCTGGAGCTCCTCACTGAAGTGGCTACACTAGCTCATCTCCTGGAATGAGTTTATTTGTAGATAAACCATTATTGATGCACAAAGTCAGGCTCTGGTCCGTCGTTCTAGGTGAGTGGTAGCCACAGGACATAAAAGCCCTGTTGTGAAGAGGCTGGGAAAGGGTATCCAAGGTGAAAAGGGTTGGTAGGTCGCACCTGAGTTGATGGGAAGTGGTAATGGTGAACCTGGATATCAGGGCTCTGGGTAATTTCGTGGCCTGTCTCTGCTGACAAGCCAAGAAAGGGCTGGATGTACCTTCAGAGATCGAGAGGAGATGCAGAGCTGGGCTCCAGCTCCTGTCTTGCTGCAGTGAAGGCACCAGAGCCCAGAAATGTTGCAGTGCACCATGCTGGAAAGCTGGAGCCCATTTGGTTCAAGTATTGCTTGTTTGGAGCAGAGGTCCGGATTTGAGCCGTGGGCAATGAATGAAATCAGATTTTTGCAAAGGAGTGCCCTAACAATCAGTGAACATTTCTGCTCTGACTTGCAAACAGTCGTTAAAAGCTTTTATTACATTTTGTGTCTGTTCTGTTCGCCACTTACCCATTTCTTTTCATTCTGAAGAATTATAACTAAGAATGAAAGAGTCTTTTCTAATACAGTCAGGACACAATAAATTTGTGAAAGAACTGAGTTATCTTTCTCCCTCATAGGCAAAATTTTCCAATTGTTCAGCAAAATGTTGTTTTGTATTGCCATGACATTGGTCTTGATGGCTGTGAATACCAAGGCTCAACATTAGGCAACTTGTTTATAAAAACTGACAGGCAGTCACAATTAGAGAGTGTTCAATGCACTTCCCTACTCGAGTCCATACCCTCTCCTCCTGCTTAGTGATCTTCCCACTGCACTGTGCACTTATTTGTGTCTTCAGAAGGAGCAAACAGAGCTCTTCAGTGAAGGGGTGCAGAGTTTCCTGAGTTCTGCCCTGTAGAAGTTGGCATCTGTTGTTCCACAGAACCAGATCCCTGATCCAAGACTTTGTCAGCCCTGCAGTGGAGGGTGGCAGCTCCCAGCACCTGAAGGAGACTGTGACACAAAGCTTCCCACTGCAGAGAAACTGCTGCATCCATCACCATACTTCCAGCCCAGTTGTGTTAGCCCCATGCTCCAGTTCACCCACAGCTCCCAGAAGATCTCCTTTTTAGTGTTTGAATCTCCAAAGTGTGACATTTCAAGGTACTTTTTGCTCAGTACAAGAATAATCAGTCCTCTGGGATGAAGCGGATCACAAAGCCTGAAATGGATCTGGAGTACTTTGGGAGGAGGATATTTGTGCTGAAGGTATTGGATAGATCCACAATCTGGCAGCAGTGCAGAGGCACTGAGAGCAGTACAGAGTCTTTCCATTTGGTCAGTGCTCCTCAGGTGTTAGGGAAAGGTTCAGGCTTCTCCTGGACCATCCTTGTTTGGTGAATATTTGCCTTATAACACAATTCATCAGTCTAAGCCATTTGGGTTTGGGGTTTTTTCCAAGATAGTCCTGCTCTTGGTGTGCCCTGCACAGGCTGGGTTTAGATTCACTCCCAAGGAAATGGGATTTTTCATCTTTTGGAAATACTGGTGAGCTGAAAAATCATTTATTTCCACAGTGCTAATAGTAGGCAGTTGTTTGTTGTGACAGCAGGAGGAAGGGTTATCTAAAGATCAAAAAGCTGAGCTTTGGGGGGTAAATATGTTGTTAGAGGAAGCATGACCTGGTGTGATAGATTTAGATTTATTTTAGAAAACGCTTTCTTATTCTGTGCTCAGTCCTGGAAATACTTCAAGTGAAATCTAGTGAACAACTTGCGGGAACAGGCGTGAACAATCTAATGAACAACTTGCAGGAACAGGAATGGCAGCATCTTAAAAGTCATATCTAGGAGCAAGGCTTCCAAGTGACCAAGCCCATCATGAAATGCCCTCAGCTGTGAAGTTTGTCATGGTCTTCAACTGTAAACCCCTCAGAATGAGTACTTGGACAGCTGGCAGATTGTACGATCACTAACAAGCGTGCCCCAAACTGTGCTTGGCACAGGAAAAGCTGTAGGAACAGCACTCCCTGTGGTGGTACTGGTAGGCTGTGATGTTTTCAGTTAAAAGTTTGATAAGTGCCCCATGTCATCTACGGTGGAGAACATTTGGTTTCATAGTCTGATATTCCAAAATATTTGAATGCCATTGCCAGAAACAGCCTCCAGCATGAGGAGCTGCTCTTGGAAGTGCATGGGAAAGTGTTTGTTGCTGTGTAAACCAGATGGGTGCCAGGGGTAGGAGCTGTGTGAACAGTCTGACCATGGTTGGTTTGTCCCTTCTTCCATTTCAGCTGGATGCTGAGAAGGCAAAGTTGAAGCTGGAGAGGTGGGGTCCCCGAGATGCTGGCAGTGGGGCTGGAAGGAGCGAGGAGATGGAGTCAAGCGGAGATTGTGATGATGAGGATGGCTGCCAAGGATCTGGGGACAGGATGCACACAGCAGGTAAATACAGCTTCTCTAGGCACCTAGAGAGCTTAGAAATTCCTGTGTCACAATTAGATGGACAGAGCTAAGACTTACACAGCTTGAATTGCTGTCAAAATCCTGCTAAATTCAAAGGATTTGAATCTTAATCTCTGAAGAGCTGCAGTAAAAAAAGAATGATACAGACAGTAACCCAATATAATTTAACACTTGGCATGCAGATAAAAGACTTAAATGTACAGTGAATAATGTCTGCAGTGAAATCTGGATCACAGGAATGCTGAAGTGCCTTCCTAGATAATGTAGGCTCTTCAGATAAATAGAAAATTGATGACCTTACAGAGTATGCTGAGTATTTACATAAGCATTTATTTACTGCAAAATGATACTGAAGGATGATCCAGAGTTGCTTCAATGTATATATTCTTGAAAAAAAATGTTGGAAGTACTTTGGGGTTTTTCCCTAGTGGGGAGCTGCTAGTTAAATGAAATTTCTTGATAGTCTCAGATATTGCATTCTGCAATATTTATTCATTAAATTACTTGGATAATATGTCATCAAGTGTAGAATCAGCTTCACTATCTAACAACTTCCACCAACATACTGGCAATATAATACGTAGTTAAATCCTTTCAGTAACTTAATAAGAAGTAAGATGTTTCTAAATACTTGATGTTATTGGTTTACCTCATTTCTAAGTTTTGATTCATTTTACTTCACCAAAACGTAACTGGTTTAATTTACCATAGTGTAAATATAATGTGGATTGGATGTGTAAATACATGAAATACAGGAGTAAGAGTGCTGAGAACAATGCTCATTGAGATAGCAGGAGTTAAGGTAGGTTTTAAACTGCTGCTTGGTTCTGCTGAGATAAAATCAGCAGAGTTTTCCTTGTCCTTTTGCCACTGAGTAGAGAGGGGGAAGAGGTGTCTCATCCTTAGGCAAGATTTGCAGACATGCTGTGATCAGCTTGTGGTCAAGACTTCAGCTGTCCCTATTGTGAAAACTTGCTCAGAAAAACCAAACTTAAAGATGTACTTTGGAATGTGTGCCAAGTGTTACAGGTAATTGCAGTACCAGTTTATAAAGATTTGAATTTTAGTTTGCATTGATGGCCCGTATGATCAGGGTATCATCACACAGGGATGCTGGTTTTAAAAATCCTTAAGTAATTACAACTGACAGATCAAGCACCATCTACTCAGCAATATTTTTGAACAAAGGAACTTGGATGCAATGTTATTTTAAAACTCATTGCTTAACTTTTTAATTGTTTACCGTATTTCATCCATAAGCAAAGTAAAGACTGGTAGAGGCTTTAGACCCTGGGGATTTAGAAGATAAATACTGTAATATGATTTCCTCTCTGTGTGGAGTAGTAGAAACAAAAGCCAGGTGCTTGGTAGTCTTCAATGAACAATCAAACTAATAATACACCATTTGGGGAGGATGTGTATCCACACTTCCATGGACAATGGCAGAGTTCAAAAATAACTTGAATGCTTTCAAGACATGACTTTCAGCTTTAATAATGGAAAGCTGCTTAATGTCACTTTTTCTCCTTTTTTGCAATCTATTTAATTAAAATATTTTATGCTGATATTTATCCTGGATTTAAAAGAATTATATTTATGTAACTGGCTGTTTCAGAATTTAGCTGGGTGTATATCCAATTAAAAAGGTAGTTACAATAAATTTTAGAAAATGGTATTGATTCATAACAGAAGAATAAGTATTTCATTGTGTGACAATAGTAATGCTCTATCATAATTAGCTTTAAAATATTGTACTCTATAGAAGCCACTAGCAGTAAATCTCTTTTTTGTATCTGGATACAATTAAGAGATAAAATGCAGTAATCTCATTATGGAGCTGCTTTGCTTTAATAGAATGTTAAAGAAAAACAAACATCAGATTAGTTGAATTTTCCCTTGCTGCATGTCTGTGAGATGATGTTGGCAGTTGTACAGCCTGTGAACTTGTATTTCCTAAGCTTAAAACCCATCCAGTCCATCTACTCCTGGCTGTATGGAAGTGGAATGTGATAACATTGCCTGTTCCCTGCTTGCCTGGAAATTGAGTGGTGAATTGACTCTAAAGCTAAATCCCAAATGGAGCCCTGATTTGAAGGGTGGTGAAGTCAGTGGCAATGTCCTTACAGGTGTGGGTGAGACATCAACAAGAGCTGTGAAATGCCACCAAGCTCTTCGGGGCACGTTGGAGCACGGAGTCACACAGCAGAACAAAAGGGATAAAAAAGGAGTAAAAGCCTTTCCAAACACAGACTTTTTGGCAGAGCAGTTGTGCTTTTAACAACAGGCCCATGAAAAACAGAGGAAAATATTTCAATGTCAGCCTCTAAATTGTGGAACTGAGAATGTAGTAAATGTGTACTACATCTGTCATTTATTCAAGACTATATGAAAATTATATGTACTGCTCTATGTGTTGAGAGCATTGCAAAAGACTGAGATTGCTTTTAGTTTTTGAAAACCCACCAAATGCTCGTTTCTTTCCGCATCCCAGGGAAAAAAAAAACCAAACCAAAACACCACCTTTTCCTTAAAAAAGCTTTATCAGGCTTTTCCTGATAAATGGCCAAGAATTTCATCAATATATGGCTTACCATTGTGGGACATTTCTGTTCATAACTATGCATAAGGATCTCCCCAGACAGGGTCCGCTGCTGACTCCCCGCGTTGCTTTTCCAAACAGAGGGCTGGGCTCCTGGGTTTTAGATTTCAGCATCTCCTGAGTGGGAGAGCACAGAAGTGATTCTGTGTGTATATTCCAGCCAGGTCATGGAACACCCTTTTCCCTGTGTTGTTTATTGTACCCTTTTGGTTGGGGTTTGCTGTCTCTGTAGTTTATCTCATCCTGCAATGGACAGTACAGTCCTGTCCTTTTGTTTGTCACCTTCTGGCCTTTGAGACTCATGCCTGCATATCAATCATTTTATTTTATGTCTATAATTAAGATACATGGCTGGCTATTAGATAGTGCTGGGATTTTGTTTATATTTCTTGCAAATAAGTCTTTGCTTGACCCATTCACTATTACCTGAAAAGTCCAACACTTCTTTAATGATAATGGGTTTAATTATCTATTCTATATCATATGTGCTTATCCAAGTGATTTTTATACGAACAAGATAAATTCTCAGGAAACCAGAATTCTCTTCTAAAGTTATGGATGGTAGAAGAAGCTTTATAATCCTATTCTCACAGGCCTTACCAATTACCCTAAGTATCTCTTCCTGGGGAAAGCTGTGGGAACAGCAGTTTCTCGAGCAGACCCATGTGTTATTTGTTGGCAAGTACCACATTTTTAATGACAACATCTGTGAATCATCTTTGAACAAAGCTTTGTTAGGAGAGATTTAGGAAGAGGAAAGCCAGCCATATAAATCTTGAGCGTGGATGGGGAAGTTGCTCTGTGGTTTGCCCCACTGCAGTCCTGCAGGTTTCTAGGCAGAAGGGCAAAGCAGCATCTTAGGCTGAGCCTTGCTGAGCTTGGCCTGCTCACAGAGCCAATGTCTTACATGGATCTTATCACAGTGTGAACCCACTGGTGTAAGTCCTTGTTCTTCAGCCCTTACAAGAAGGTGGTGGTGCTGGAGAAGAGCAGGGATTTCTCAGTGCCCTGCAGGATTGAGGGAGAGGAATGAGCGTCCTGCTGCTTGTGGAAAGACAGCAGCAACAGATTCACATTGGGTCCTGCCTCTGCTGCCTCCTTTTCAGAGGGGAAAAATGGTGAAAAGTGAGAAGGAAGCTTGTGCAAGGAGTTCCAGTTCCCAGCTCTGGGTTGTGATGAGGCCCCACCCAAGCAATGACAACCAACACTAGGTGTCAGTCCAGGGAGGTCATAGGTGGTTCCCTCCTAAACAAAGGTGGAGGAAATGTTTAGGCCGTGGGTGGGCTTAAGCCTGTGTTTAGTGCGAGGCCAAAGGCAGCTGTGTGGAGCTCTGGGCTGTGTGGAAGTTGTGGAGCAATGTGGTGAAGAAGGTTGTGCTGACACCACTCTGGGCACAAGTCCATGGGCACAAGTCCATGGGCACACCTGCATCAGGGCAGCCCAGGCACTCCTGTATCTCTCTGCCTGAAGGTTTCACACAGCCAGTGCAAGACAGAAATTAATCCAAGCTTCTGTCTTCAGGAGCCTGATGTAACATGGTGCAAAGTCCCAGGGAGTGGAGCTCATGCTGGACTGCAGCTGTCCTCTGGCTGGCAGGGCAAGCAAACAGCACAGGTGAAGGGAAATACAGTTTAGTCCATCCTTGGGCCCTCCTCCACTGAACAGAATACACAACCCCAAATATCTGGTGTACTTGAACTTCAGCCTTTGCACCAGATTCTCCTCTCTGAGGTTAGAGTCTACATATGGCTCAAAAAGCTCAGCCCTCAAGTGGGAGAGGTGTTAACCCCACTCCTTCTGACATGTCTTGAAACTTGAGATTGTTGGGAGATGAAAATGTGGAGCTTTCCTTTTGCCTGGCTCGCTGCCTTGTTCCACAAGAGTTGGGCTTCTGCTGTGTCCCCATCCCAAAAGCACTGGGTGTTCATGGAATAACCAGTGCCTGACCAGTGGTGACCCTCAGGCACAACAGATTTTATACAGTACTTTTAATGGTGTCAGTCAGTGCAGGCATTCCATAAAAACACGTCCTGGGACATCCCAGCCAGACTTTGACCATGACTGTGGGTTAAATGTGTGTTACCACTATGATTTTTGCCAAATGCTTACCTAATCCCAGTAACAGTTTTCTTCTGTACTTCTTCCTAATTCCTTCATGAAGCTCCCTCCCTTTAACAAGAACTTTCAGATTTCAGACATCCCAGTGAACATCCTGCCTCATTGTAACAGATGATTGCCTGGGTGGGAATCTATAACAAAGCTACTTGGAACATTCAGATGATATGATTCCAACTCTTTGCTTTCTTCTTGGCTGTGTAGACAATCCCCATCTTTCTGCTTATCTTCCAGAGTATCTGAAGAGATTATGCTGGTTGTAGATTTCTTATTTAGGGCTTATGAGAAGGATGCATTTTTGCCCCAGTATGCCTTTACAAGTGCAGACAAGTAAATTTTCTTTTTTCTTATTGTCTTCTGTCTGATCTGTATCTGCTCTCAACAGCAATGGAAAGTTAATGCATTTCTCTGACTGCTTATGAATGTTTTCATTATCAGTTTTTTTCCTTTTGAATATCAAGATTCTTTAATGCTTTATTATGTTATCATTCTCCCAGCTTGTCTGTCTTGTCTTGGCATCAGTATTACTGTATGATCTGTCATTTTAATCATACTGCATTTCCATTCACCGTGTCACAGGATGCACTTACACTTGTATTTATCCAAATACGCAGTTGTACAGCTGCTGATTTTGTAATTATTAGTACAAAACATCAATATTCTGAGATCATAATATCTGCTGGCAGTCAGCCATGCTCATCAGCTTCTCATTGCCACACGTCCTCACCGATGATCCTGGCTTACAGAAATGCTGCATTTTCAGTGTCTTCTATCTTCCTGCCTAGAGAAACCTCTCCATCACACCTCCTCCCCATTCTGCTGCCTTGCAGAGACGTTTTTCTACAGCCTTTGTTGCTCAAGACATTTTATCTCCAACTCTGTTTTTAGAGAGCCTATAAATTCCTAGATTGCCCTCAGCGTAAGTGCTTCATTCTGTCCTCAACGCAGCACAGCAACAGATTAAGCCCTTATAGAAGTTTGACTTTTCAGAGGGACATGAGCCTCTGTCCAGTGGAGCAGAAGCAAACCCTCCAGCACGTGTTGGGGAGAGTGAGTGGTAGTTCCACAGCTGGCAAACCTCTGGCTGTGGCTTCTGTTTTAGGATACAGTTTGGGAAGAGACATGGGAGCAGAGAAAACCAGAGAAACCTAAATAATCAAAATGAAAAGCACAGATTTTTGATGTTTTATTTGAATTTGGGAAGGTCTAGTGCTGAGATGAGTTACTTTGGTGCCACGGTGGTGTCCCACCGTTCTCTCCTGGGTACCCTTGGCTGAGAGATTCTCTGGGTGACAGGGACACTTCCTGCAGCCTCTGCTCTGTGCAGCTGGGATCAGAGGGCAGATGAGGGGCTGCAGAGAAGGGAAGAGAGTATTGCAAGGGGAAGTTGCTTAGGGTACCAGAGAGATAGGAGGTTTCCTCATCTCTGTCCCTGGGTAAATCTATTTTATAACCTGCCAATACTGGAATAAGATATTTTTTGTTATGCATTACACAGTATATTTTTAACTGGAATGAACAGAAGAAGAATTTTTGAATCATTCCTCAACCTTCCTCAGCCTCAGCATTTACATGACAATTTGAAGTGTAAAGGGATGGGATTTCAGTTCCTTCAGATTCTCCCTCCTAGAGCTGAGGTGAGAGTTCCCAGCACCACCAGGGCTTCTGCTTAGATCCATTCAAGACAGGAGTTTTTGCCAAGTTGTAGAAATGACTTTCTGCATGACCAGATAAACACATCCCCTGCAGGAATTTCTCCTAAGGCTGATCAGAGCAGCAGCTAAAGGAATAGCAGACCGTGCCAGCTCTGTGACTCTGAACAGCTTTGGTGCTATCTCTGGTGCCTTCAGAGAGGTAAAAGGGTAATTGGGGAAATGCAATTTTACCATTTCACCAGAAAAGTGTAAATTACAGTGCATCTCTGATCATCTTAGCACCATTTAGACAAAATTAAAAGGTAAAGCATTTTAGTTGCTTAGGGTACCCTAAGCCTTCCAGTGCATGTTCTGTAGGAGGAAATTAAACATTGGAAAGATCAAGATAAAGACATTTGGGGCTTAAGTATTTGCAGTAGTTCTGTATAAGCAGCCATGAGGGACTGCACTGGAGATCACTGAAGGGTAATGCGCTTTTACCAACTTCCTATTAAAGATATTACCAGTAATCTCTGTCCCTTGAACACACTTAGTACAGCAGAACAATTTTCACTGCCCTTGTCAGCAGTATTTTATCTGGTTACTTTCCACAGGAGTAATTCCATGTGTACATCTATTTCTGAGATGGGTTTTGAAAACAGCCCTAAACTGAAAACTCATTGATCTCATTTTCCAGTGAGTTCCCACTCAGTAGCATTTCTCACAGGTATTAACAAAAAGGACTTGTTTTAAACAGAAGTGTCACAAAGCTGAATGGTCTCAAACAGGACCAGAGTCAAATCACAAAGAGCACGAACAAAAAGAAGCAACTTGGTGTTTGATGGCTAAAATATGAGAAAGACAGGTTTCTAAGAAAACTTGCATTGCTAAACACATGAAGCAGACCATCTTGGTTCAGGCTGTGGGAGCTCTCTGCAGGTGGATACTTTGACCTCACAGTCATGGTGCTTTTTTCTGAGTGTCATTTGCAAGGAGCAGGCTTGCACTCAAGAGTTCACAGGCCAAGCTAAAGGGAGAATAAATCCAATCCTTCACATGGAGCTCTCATGAGATGTGTGGTTTAGATCCCTCTGACAAGGAATTCACCTGGGAGCTCAAATATCTTGGTCACGCCACACAGTGATAGGATAAATGTGAAGGTTAAGGCAATCTGCCCCCAAAACACCATAAAGCCAGAATTAATTAAGAGGAGTTGACAATGAAAGGTCCTTCAAATTACCCCAAAACAGATAATTCCTGTCATTTAATGGAAGCTCCCTTTAAAATATTAATGCCATTAGGTTATAAGTTATCAAAACAATCCTGCAAGCCCAAGGAAAATGTTCACCTGCCAGTTGTTTTTTGTGCCGCACAAAGGAAGAACAGAGCCAGGGGACAGGGATGTTGTTTCCTGCTCCTTGTGCTGCACCCATGGCACCTCTGACACCTTCCCTCCTCATGCTTCTCCAAGGAAGGAAGGTACTAAAACCCTGGGCCTTGTTTCTTCCAAAGGCAAATTCAGATTAATTAAGGTGAGGTTAGGAATTAGTGCAACCTCAAAGGCTTTAAGAAACCCTCCGTCACCTCTCATTGCACACAACAAGTGAAAGGCAGGTTGTGCAGCTGCTTGGCAGTGGAAGTAGAACTGAAAGGTACTGACAAATGAAAATACACTTGCTGTTTCTCCCTGCTGACACCTTCCCTTGTTTTATGAGTCATAAGGAAAGCCTAAGCAGTCACTGTTCTTTTGGAGGAGGAAAAGAACTGCTCTGGTTTGTTCTCCCTCCCTCGCTCTTTTGAACCAATGTTTCTTGGGGGTGTTTTGTCTTTGCTTCTGGGGAGAAGCTGCCTTGAGTACACCAGGTTCACATTTGGAGGTTTTCTATTCCTTGATTGTCCATTTTAAGGTAAAATAACACTCCTTAAAAGAGTTGCATTGTGCCTGAAGCCAGCAGATATGCCATCAGAATGTCTCAGCTGAGAAATTTAGGATCAAAACAAAACCCTGAAAGAAAGCACAGTTTAGTTTTACAGTAACAGAGAGCACAGCACAACTGCTCTGTACTCCAGACTCAATTTACTACAAAAAGAACAGGACTTCAGGCTAAAGTGTGTGACATATCAACAGCATCAAGAATTTATAGAGCTGGATCTGGCTGCCTTGAGATCAAGGTACTTTAAAATAACTTAAACCAGCTGATGATCTTGCATGTACTTAAATTCCTTCCCTGAAAAGTGTTCAAAGATTAAGCACATTATTCCTCAGCAGGTGACTTTGCATCTGGTTTATCCCATAGTGTCTCCTGTCTGCTGGTTTTTAAGAGTGTTTATTTCTGTCCTTTGATCCTGAAAGTAGTCAAATAATGTTTCCCTGAAATCTCCAGTTTGGACAGGACAGTTGACACCTTTGAGAGGCTTTTTAGGGTGTGTTGGGCTGTAACATTATCCAGTAGCCCCAAATTCAGGAACCGGATTTCATTTGCAAAAGAGGGAAGTTAGAAACCTTTTGGGGTTTATATGAGGTGCTGAAGTGTGGAGCCTGTATCTGTACAAATAGGATGAAGTCCCTAAATTATGGATGTCTGAGGGTCATCATCATAGTTCTCACTGATGGAAAAGTCGGATGTAAGATCCTACAGCATTTCTAACACTGTTGTTAGTCTGGTTTCCTCTGTTTGCCTCCAGTAATTGCCCCTCGTGCTTACTTGTATCAGAAGCTTTCATTTTTCCAAATTACATTCTATTCTTGGTTCAGGCTCCTAAATATCACAATCAGAAAATGTTTTCTTTCCTTGTCTTCCTGTCTTTTAGTATTTGAGAGATTGTCTAACGTTCTTTAGGCTGTCTTCTTTAATCTCCCTATTGTGCTTGTTCTCTGAATGCCTAATAGTTTGTCAAGCCAAATTTGAATTATTTCTGAAATAAAAAACTATAAAGAACCAACCAAACTTTGAATATGACAAAAAGGTATTTTGAAATTAAGAAAATGGTTTTGGTTTGGGTTTTTTTTTAAATCTCTTGAGGTATCTTGTGTCACATTAGTATATTCGTCTTGTAAATAAACAATTCTGTCAAGTTTGCAGGTTAGTCTTCATTTCAGTGAGATATAAGTCCATTTCCTGCTTTAATGCTTTCTGAAATTATGCACATTCTTGATCCAGGCTTGTGATTTGCACAAGCTAACCTCCCTTGCACCAGCAACCTGCCTGGGCAGCTCCATTGCCCAAAAAGGGTGAGACAATGGTCTGGTGCCCCCTGGGAGAAATGGAATTAGCATTTTGGGAGAGGTGAAAGCAGTACCTGGATAATCTGGGGAGCAAACTCCAACTTTTGAATATGCAGACAGTACTATTTCTGTCACTGGGCAGATAATAAACTCTCACCTGAGGTCCTGATGACGTAGAAATGTTAAACAGGTGGTGAGGCAGGTGGCACACAAGGGAACAACTACTCTTTCAAAGTTTATTCAAATAACTGTAAAAGTCATTGAACATTCTCACTATCGCAGCTTTAGCCCATTTACCATGGAATTGCTGCCCACAGTCAGCAGTTAATTCACAGAGATAAGCAGGACTGGGTCACTGTGGGCATGAAAACCTCCTGGAATCACCAGAAAGTGGAGGGAGACACTGAAATCAGCTGATAAAGCTGTTACTTGCACGGAGAACCTTAGAAATTCTCAGCTTTCCAAACTATTTGCCATTGCTCTCCAAATTAAAGAGATTAAAGAGAATTTGCTACTGCAGCATTGCAACTGCCTAGTAATAAATCATCATCTGATATTTATAGCCCAGAATTAAGACTGGTGACTCAGACACGCCGCTGACCATTTAGCAGTGAAGTCCTAATAACCCAATCTGGAGCAGCAGGGAAAGGAATAGCTTTCTGATGTGAAGTCAGACAAGTAATTTCCTATTTAAAATTTGATTAGATAAAATCTTTTGAACATGTGCTTGTAGAGCAACAGCCTGTTTAAATATGTATGGAGCTGCAGCAGAGGCAGGACACTGCTACAACGACAGGCAGCACAAAGAACATTTGCAGTAACCTGAACGTGGAGGGGCAAGCACAGCGCCCTGGGCTAAACTCCATCAGGATAAATCTCTCACACAATAGAAAAGCAGTAGAGCTGATGGGGGAGAAGCAGTTTTCTTCCTGTTAAAAACCCACAGATTTGTTTCTCTATCGAAAAGGTTTCATTTTGAAAAATGGAAACATTTGTTGTACATATGCAATCGGAAGAATGTTAATTTCAGGGGATATTTTTGTAGGTTTTGAACACAAAAGGGAAAACATTGATTCAAGTTGGAATATTTTGCCCCCTGCAAATAATATATAGCTTTTATACTAATAATAATGTATGGTAAGCTTGATATTTTTAGCCAGAAAGTTCTTCTTGATTTAAAGGCATTATATTCTCAAATTCACAAGAAAGAATATAAAAGCCAGGAAAAAACAACATGGGGGAGTTTGGCCTGATTCTGACCCAGTAATTATCACTGGGGGTTTTGCTTTTAACTTTTTGAGACAGCAGTTTGAGCCAACAAACAAAGGGTTGGATGCTGCTGCCCTCCTCCCTCCTGTCCAGGTTGGGAACCCTAAGGCTGCTGCAAAGATGCTGCCC
Organism: Hylia prasina; assembly: GCA_013397195.1. Lineage (NCBI taxonomy): Eukaryota > Metazoa > Chordata > Aves > Passeriformes > Sylviidae > Hylia > Hylia prasina. The sequence continues at coordinate 151,435 of VYXD01001537.1, forward strand.
ACAGTGATCTGCAGCCTGTGCCAAAGCACGGAAATTCCACTGGCTCAGGTTAAACAACTGTGACACAACTGTCTTTTTTAAATATCCAGATTAATCTAATTGACAGAGGCCATGGCTGCATTTGAAACCCAGCTATTGATAATAAAGTATCCTCTCAAAACTGGGATGCAGCCCCAAAACTGGGATACAGCTCCATTGCAAGTTCAAGCAGAGAATCCCATTACAATAGTTTAGTACAATTGCATCCAAGCAGGAGCATTTTATCACTCATCATAAAAGTACTTGCAGAATAGTCCTGGGAATTGAAATATTCATGTTATATTCATGCATTTAAAAAATTACTATTTTTGAAAATTTCCAACTACTCATGTTTACTGGAAGTAAATTTTTCTCTTTCTTTCTTGATGGAGCTCTACATTTTTTTATTAAAGCCGTGGGAACATAATTCCTTTCATTGAGTCTGTGGTGTGAGAAACATCCCTGTGTTCCAGGCAGTCTGGTCACTGCCTCCTGCACTTGTCTTCATTCTGTGGACCTGAGGGGATTTTCCTTGGAAGTTCTTTGCCTTATCCCTGCCTGCTAGGGTCTCTCCAACCACTGTCCTTGCAGATTTGATTCCAGCCCTCCAAGGGATGCACAGAACGTGGAACCAGCCAGGTGATGCCTGGGTTTTGCTTTTCCAGAGGGGAAGAAAGGCCCTGAGCATCAGCAGAGGCACCGAGTCATGAGGCTGTGTCATATTCAAACCCTCAGATTTGGAGGCTTTTCTTGTAGCTGCAGAGCAGTTCTGTGATTGGCACTATCACATGTTTTATATGTTTTTCCCTTCAGACAGGGTGGAATATGGCATTGCCCTGTAAGAAAGCCAGACAGCTTCTCCTGTGATGCCTTGGGGTGGCTACCTAGAACAGGGGCTAGACAAAATTAAGAGAATAGTTTATTTAAGGGTATTTATTAAAGGCCTTCAATAGATACACCTTGGGCAGTCAGAGCCTCCCAGAGGCTACACCCAAGGTGGGCGATGGTCACGAGTTTTTCAGACAATTATAAGTTTGGTCTGTTTACATATCAGGGGTTAATGCTCCAATTACAGCTTCAGGTAATGAAGTCATTTACCCCCAGTTTGCTCCCCCCAATTCACTTTTGTTTATGTTTTTTGGGGCCTGAGGCTGTAGGGTGTCCTTGCGTTCCAGGTCCAGCGGAATTGTTTTGTCTGACCAAAGTGTGAAGACAGTAACTAACATTTTATATGGAGTTTAGAGTTATGGCCTAATGCAGTACAGGACTGGGAAAATATAAAGGCTGAAATCTTAAGGCATCACTTGCAGTCCAGTCATTGCCTCGACAGTTTCAGTGGCTTCACATGGAAGAACTCCCTCCTCTCTCCCTCCAACCCCCAGCCGGTGGTGTGTGTTGTCCCCCGTGGCCTCCTGATCCTGTGGGGCTGGGAATGCAGATTTTCATGGAGCAGTGTTCCCTGCTAAGGTCCCTTGGTGCTGAGAGGGGATTCCTGCCCTGGGGAGCAGCATGTGAGATTCCTCTGAATGCAGCATCCCATGTGTTCTGCCCTATTCCAGGGATTCTGCTGGATGTGCAGTCCTCTGCGTTTGAGTAGGAAGGTGCTGGCTGCTTTATGCCTTGGCATAAACTCCACATGGATATCATGAACTGAAAAGAGCTTTATCAAAAAACAACCCCTTTAATCATGTTCCAGAGTCTTGACATGTTAGCAGGTCCTTGACAGCTTGTCAGTAAATGAAAAAGATGCGTGACGCTAATGGGGACACAGCAGTGGTTTGGTATCACACCCAAATGCATCACTGGGAAATGCCCAGTGGGAGCCTCCCCATTAATCCAAGAAAAGCCCCAGGTAATCAATGTCCATCCATGGGACTATAAACCCCCAACCCTTTTGAGTTCACACAGCAGCCTGGGCACTGTCAGCTGAACTTCTGCTTTAAAATCACTTTGCGTCCTCTGTTGAGGACATTTGCATAATCTGTGTCACAACAAAAATTGGAAGTGTGTTGTATCAAGGAAGATTTGAAATGAATTTTTAAAAATGCAGATAAATCATAAACTTATTTTTGCAAATTATTTGAAAACTATTTGTAAAGAAGTCTATTCAAAAGGAGCAAATACACAACCACAGAAAATATTTTTCTGTCTGTTTAAACACACTGAAACCCTATCAATCTGCAGAATACATCAAAAGGCTTTATAAGAAGTAAGCGAATTATAAATTCCTAGAGTGCCAATTTTCTTCCACAGATTATGCAAACATTGTGTGCTTCAAGTAAAGTTGCATTTTATTAAAAATGTAACTCGTGATAAAATAGATGTAACACTTGAATAACGATTTAAAATTTATATTATTCTCACCTTATAAAGTAATATCGGAAAAGTGAATTGTGCTAACACAAGTGTATTCATTATGCATGAAATCTCTATTTAGTCTGTAAAATGCAGAGCAGACAGATAGTGGCCATTTTCTTGTGCTGTAATTACTGTGTCACCATTTGTGAAGCGTTTATGGAAAGCACAATGCTTCTGACTAACCATGGACAAACTCTCTACATCTTGTTAAAAATCAAATCACTGTTTTCAAATCCCTTATGTTCTGCTGACACTGGACTGCAATGTAATCCACCACCACTTATATTTTATATAATCAAACACAATCCCTTTCTTCCAAGTGCATTCTTTTTAGATGGACTTATGGATTATACACCTTAATAATGTAATTTTTTAAAAGCAGAAGATATTCCAAAACAGAGATCCTTTTTTATCTGTTCTCTCGTGTTACAAAGAAGGCTTGAACACTGCCACAGGTGTGTCTTTACTTAAGGGCTCTTTCTCCTGTTTTGCAGATACATGCCTTGGTTTTTGGTGCAGGTAACTTTTCTGTGTTTGCTGTGTTCCCCTGAAAGAGCCTTAAGGTTAAGTCTTTGCAGAGATCCTTTCCCACACTGGTCACAGCTGCTGGGTAAATGCCAGCAAGTTTAGAAGGTAAATAGTCAAAAATCATCCCCTGGTGAGTGTTCAGGTCCTCTGCTCTTTTCACTTTAACTGTCACACATCTCATTGATGCCTGGGATTTTGGACGTGCTCATAAATTCCCTTCTGAGACAGAAGGATTTCCCACGTCAGTCTCCTCTTGGGGAGTCTCTGTGTGCAGGGCCACACCAAGCCCTGGCAGTGCCCATGGGGCTGGGGGGCCATGGCAGAGCCACACCTGGCACAGCCACACCTGGGAGAGCCACACCTGGCAGGGCTGTGTGTCCAGGGCAGAGCTGTGTGTCCATGGCAGGGCTGTGTGTCCATGGCAGGGCTGTGTGTCCATGGCAGAGCCACACCTGGCAGGGCTGTGTGTCCATGGCAGGGCTGTGTGTCCATGGCAGGGCTGTGTGTCCATGGCAGGGCTGTGTGTCCATGGCACAGCTGTGTGTCCATGGCACAGCTGTGTGTCCATGGCAGGACTGTGTGTCCGTGGCACAGCTGTGTGTCCATGGCAGGGCTGTGTGTCCATGGCA
>VYXD01001537.1:155656-199742 GCA_013397195.1 Hylia prasina
TGGCAGGACTGTGTGTCCGTGGCAGGGCTGTGTGTCCAGGGCACATCAGGCCCTCTCTGCCTGCCTGATCTCTCTACCTGCCCCCAGAGAATCTGCAGCTGTGTAATCTGTTTTCTCCTGGGCTCTGGTGCAAGTCAGCTCTCACAAAGGCGTGGCAGAAAGGCTGCATTAACACTGCTCTCCTAGAACGGAAGGCTTTTGTTCTTGGAAAGCGTTAAGATGTTATGAGCTTAAGGAGATTTGTCCTGAAAGGAATTTTGAGGAAAATTGCCCAGCATTAATGCCTTAAAATGCCCATCATCAAAAGCGTGACGGCTGAACTCCCAGGCAGTAGGTGGTAATGTAATAATTGATGCATCCCTGGGAAGCTCACACCTTTTTCTTGAAAATACTGCATTAATACTTCTTTTTAAATTCTTCATTGGGCTAAGGTAGTGCAAATGTGTTAGTCTCTGCTAAGGAAAACTGGTTGTTACAGGGTGTAGATAAATTTATTTTGATTATTGCCTTATTTTAAGTGAATACTTTTTAAGAAAAATACACAAAGGTGATGAAGTTAAATGATTGCTGATTAATAATACCGTGGACCAAGAGTGATGTTTGGCTTATTTTTAACGTATCTGTTAGAGTTGGAGACTTCAATAATTAATTTACCAAAGCAAAGGTATAATTTCAAAATGCCTGCCAAGAGTAATGTTTAGCTTATTTTTAACACCAAGAGTATTTGGCTGCCCCAAGAGTGATGTTTGGCTTGTTTTTAACGTATTTGTTAGAGTTGGAGACTTGAATAATACAATTTACCAAAGCAAAGGTATAATTTCAAAATGGACAACAGGAAGCATTTTCCAGAAATCCAAATTGTGCCTGTGAATTAACAAAGCCTCTACATGAGAATTGGTCAGATACTTTTAATTTTATTTAGCTGCTAAAGCAGCTGTCTGTACAATAAAGCAGCTACATGGTTGCACTTATCTTTTTTTTTTTTTTTTTTTTTTTCCCAGTTCAGTCTAATAGCTTGTCAATTAATGCTGGGAGTAAATCTCAGGAAGTGGTGAGATGCATGTGGTTAGGCGTTCTTGGGGGCTTCCTTGAGACAGTTTCTTGAGGAAGAAAACTAATTGGATCTGCAGGCTGAAGCAGATGTGTGAGCATGTGTGGATTAATGCACTGAGGACGGTTCTGTTTTGAATAGCGGCTGAAACGATCGGGGTTTAAGATCGGGGGTTTGTAAATGTCTGTTTAATGAAATAAATCACCTGTGAGCTGACTGTAAGGAGAGTTCAGAGTAGCTCTGCAGAGTAGCTGGAGGTACTGCACACCTATGGCATTTTTTAGGTCTCAGGGTAGTTGTGAGTCCATGTGGAACAATCCCAAGCAGTGACACAAGGGGTTTGTATTCGCTCCAGCTCCAGAGAAATGGGGAGCCCCCGACCCTGTGATCCTTCCAAAACAACATTCTCCTTCTGCTGTCAGCTAGAAAGATCCCTGGAGATCTCCCACAGTCATTGTTTCTCATAATGCCTCATGAAAATTGCTGAGAAATACCAATAATTAGGAAAAAACTATGCTAAGTTCTCTTTTTCAAAGACACTTCCTCAGATCTTCCCCTTTACTACATCCAGTCATAAAATTCCAGACTGTTAGTATGCCAATGTGTTAATACAGCTCCACAGGATCTGTCATCTCAGTTAACATCACCTGCCTTTAGTGTTTCCATCTTTTGAATATGTATTAAAAATATCAGACAAATTTTCAATGCAATGGTATATTAGCAAAAAAAAATAATTGCTCTATATAATGAACGTACATTGGTATTGTGTGCTTTATTAAAATAAAATTACCTTCAACTTTAAATAATATTTATTTTAATATTTAAAGCAGGTCATCTTTGAAGATGAACAGGCATGGCCCCTTGCCAGAAGAACAATCAGATTTTCTGCTGCAGAATATATAGAAAATCATAACAAACTTAATTACCTGTACCACTGCTAAAGGCCCTTCATATCGTAGCACTCTTGAGATTTAGCAGATTGTATCACATCTTCCTGATTAGCAATTATGACTGAGAAATGAAACATTCTGACTTACTGAAATTTAGGGAAAAAAGGTTTGGTTTTTAAAAGAAGACAGTCTGTGAACAGCCTCGATTTTAACGTGTAATGGCTTACAAGAAGTGTTTGAATTTCAGTGCATTTTCTCACACTACCTTAATTGTGCCATGTGAATAAATACCAGCATAGTTTTCATTCTGTCACATCTCATCTCTTCTGACTTCTCTAGAGTTCAGTATCTCAGCCTGAGGATTTGGGGGTTTTTTATTATTATTATATTTCTTTATAGGTGTTTCTCACAGAAAACTTAGTCCAATGATCCATTTTCACAAGAGATAGCAAGAATCCATGCAGTATTCATAATGTCTTACTTTTATCTGAAATTCCTGGGCACTTGTGTCAGATGAGTATGTCTGAAGGTCTCAACAGTCTCAAATGTGAATTTCTTTGAGGGACATGAGAGGAGTGCCCGGGTGCTGGACAGGTGACTTGGGAGGAAGACCCTCCTGGCCAAGCCAAGGGAAGGAGCCAGGACAGCATTTGTGCTGAGTGTCGAGGCATGGGGAGCAGCTGAACATTTCAAAGGGCAAGGCTCTTCTTGTGCCTGTGAGTTGTGAACCCGTATTTCCCCTTCTGTTCTTTATTAACATTCCCTTGGTATTGCTTATGGGTAAAAAGTTAAATACTCATTTTCTGGCACTGTCTCAGAAGCCATTGATGCATTTGGATTCAGATACTGGCATTTTTTATAGGCAGAAAAGAATGTATTCAAAATGTATCACCAGAGTCCCTTTGCTGCTCAGGCAGCTCTGGAGCTTCACAGAACCAGCTGTCCCTGCTCCTCATTTCCCCAGCCCCCTTTGGTGTCCCTCTGCAAGCTCCTGGTTTCCTGGGCTCTGCTGATAGCATGTGTTGCCTTGTCTCCAGCTGTGCCCAGGCTCATGCTCCATGGCTTGGCTTCCTTAAGCGTTCTTTCCTGGAAGTGCTGCAGCCTGATCACACCCGTCTGAGCACCCTAACTCCATTTCAGCCTAATTCTCTACTAATTCTTTGCAAGCTTTCAGTGCCGATCAGAAATATCTTTCCAACATCCTCCAGACACCATCCTTTCTCTCAGCTTGAGAGATTCCAGTTTCTGCAGCCTGGAGTCCACAAAGGAAATCCCTCTCCCATCTCCTCTGGCTCAGCCCCGCTGGCTCCAGCTGCAGCCAGGCTTGCCAAGGGCAGATGTGGAGCAGGGAGAGCAGCAGCTGATCAGGGCAGGAGCCCTGAACTCCTCTGGTCCCTGGCTTGCTACCAGGAGCAGTCCTCAGGGGCATTCTCTTGGTCTGATAGTGATTTTGGATGAGAGGAGAAATGAGATCTCAGTAGTGTGGAGGGAGCCCACGGTGCTGATCTGACCATGGAGCAGTGCCTGGGAGTGGCTGGTGGGGTGAGCTGGGTGTTCATCTTCCAGAGGCTTTAACCCACAGAAAAGCTACTGCAAATACTTCCATCTCTCTCCTTGCAGTCAGGGCTATTCCTGTGCCTAATTTCAGCTGATTTGTTGGCTCCAGAGCAGACAAGAACAAGCTTTGTTGCTTGTGAGCTTTCTCTTGCACCACGCCAGGTTTCTGTAGTGTTTCCTTCTGTTGCAGTGAGGATCACGAGGGATTTTCCCCACTGCCTGCCCGTGTAGCTCCTTGCTCTGCAGAGCTATTGTGTGCCAGGGGCTGGTCCTCCTGCCACTGATCTGAAGTGGGAGAGGTGATGGACAGGGACGGGGGACTTTTTTGTTGACTGATATCTCTAAGGCAAGTCCTACAGTCAGTCTGCTGCCCAGGGTGATGTGGTATCTGGCCATGTCACTTCAGAAGTCAGATTATCCCTGCAAATCACCTTTTCTAAGCAGGTGGCATTCTGAGAGCCTCTCACTGATCTGCAGCTCTGGCCCCAGGCAGGCTGTGTCAGCCTTGCTGGTGCCCATGTGCTCACACACGTATGCATGCACACCCCCAGCCATTCTGAGTGTCTGCATCATGTGGGATCCCAGTTAACATCCTCCTTTTCCTTGTCTTCAGCGTGTGTTTATCAGCTGAGCTGATGTCTGTTTGCTTTCTCAGCCACATGTTACAGGCTCAGATTACTCTTGGCTTTAAAAATCAACACTTGCTTAATTAAAAGTAATTTTCAAACTGTCACCGGAGCGCCAGATGCAACAACTGGAGTCATCCTGCCCCTCATTTCTTTTCTTCTCTCCTCTCTAAAATACCCAAAATCAATCAAGAAGAAATCGGCAATATTAAGCCTAGGAAAAAAAAAATAGCCAAAAAAAAGCAGTATTTACAGGTGGGTCACCCCCATAGAATGAGTTGCAATATATCAACCCTCCTTAAAGAACTGAAGCCAGAACTTATCCCTGCTTCATTTGCCATCATATCCATAACTGTCATATTTATTGCTCTGTATTATTTGAAGTTGTATTTTTAATGTTGAGGAAACTATCATAAAATGTGTTGCAAAACTTAAACATCACTGTGAAAGTGAAAAATTGATTTTTCCATAAAAATATACTCTCTTGTGGAATTATGGCCCTAGTGAAAATGTACTCCCTTTCTGCCTGCTTTTTGGATAGTGTGCTAATATTCTACCTAGATGTATTGTCTGCAGGCACTGGACACAATCCTCTGGGTGTGCAGAAATTAGATAAGGAATAATTCTTTGGTATAGTAGCATCCCTTGGGTAGTCTCCTGTGCAACACAGTAAAATTAATTCAGGTTCTCTCCATCGAGCTTATCTGCTGTCCCAGCATTAGAGTGTTCTTCTCCTGCCTTTTACCTGGGCAACAACTATTTTATTACTTCATTCTGTTAAAGTCCAGCATGGGTAATTTACAGAGCAGCTCTGATCTGGAGTCAGACTGTATCATCCTAAGTGTTTTTGCAACAGGTGGCTGCTGGATTAAGTTGAAGAGTTAAAAACAAATGTGCCCCAATAAATATGCCCCAAATCTGGAGTGCTAAGTTAAAAATAATCTCTGCCTGGTTTAGTGGAGAGTGCTCATCCTGCCCATGTCAGGGCACATTCTGGAGCCCTGCTCAAAGTTTGCACCCCATCCTGAGGAGAGCTCCTGTGCCTGATCTTGGTTGTTTACAGTGCTGCTAACCTGTAATTTAAATACCCTATTACTCATGAGACAGTGTCTTAGTGGATCTTTTTAAATACAAAATACCATTTAGCCTTCTCTTTGAGGGATTCATGCAGTTAAGGTCTGGTTGGAAAAAGGAGAATCTCTGCTGCTTACTTTGAGCTGGAAAGTTCATTGTTCAGTGCTGGAAATTTGATTCACCTTTCCCCTGTTTGCAGAAAATAACTTCAGGCCCTTGCTGGCATGGTTGTACCAGAGAAGCCTGTAGCAATACAGTCTGTCTCCTGCTCTAAAAGTTTGGAAGGCCAGACCACAAATCAGTTCCCTTATTCCCCTACAGATACTTTCTGCCCTCAGCCAGAGCTTGTTACAGACTTGGATGTAATCACAGTGAGACCTGGAGTTGTGGACTGGTGTGGGTTTCCATCAGAGACATTACCATGCATGACTGTTTGTGGTGAACCTCTGTCATCTGATGCTTCTGCCAGGTAGAACATGGGACATTGGGCCATTTCCATATATATTTCCTACTAAGACATTCCAGTCTCTGTTTCCAGTGCATATTCACTGGCATAATCAATTAATCCCAAAACTGAGGGACTGTGTAGCCACAAAGTGAACAGTGAGGCAGCTCCTCTTCTACTTTGCTGTTCTCTTTTAACAAATGCAGCTGCAGAACATCTGGGTCATGAGCTTTCACAACTCTAGCCGAGTCTCAGGTTGACTTTTCGTATCTGACATTCTGCCCTTACACTCCTTGGTCACTAGAACCTCCTTAATCATCCCTTTTCCCATTCTTTGCAATATCCCTCTTATTTTGGGTGTTCAGCCGGGGTGAGGTTTTTTCCTTGGTGCTGCCAGAGGTCCTCAAGTGACACCAGACTGTGAGTTTGTGCAGAGCCACGAACACCTCCCATGAATCCTGTGTGTTCAGCCCTGTTCAGCCTGTGTTCAGCCCTACAAAGTACAGTCCCACTTCTTTGGAAGTGTGCAACGATGAGGAAATACAATATTTGGAGCTTTACCGAGGAGAGAACACTTAGGTCCCTTTAATAGAAGTAGGAAAAACCGCAGGAAATGTGGGGCTGGGGAAGGGTTCACACAGAGCACTCATTTTGGTAATGTCTAAATGAGTTGTTACAGCTTTTCCTGCACTGATGTTTTCTCACTATAGTTAACCTGAATTTTAAGATGAAAGTTCATTTTGAACAGAGTGGGTTTGAGTGGGCTGGGGTTTAAGGCAAAAATCTCACAAAGTGCTTGTGGCCACTGCTGCCATTTCATCAGCTGAGTGTCACTCAGTGTCACTGAGCCCCAGCTGTTCTGCTCTCCATCTCCTGTGGCAGATTCTTTCATCACAGTGGATTTCCATGGAGATGTACCTTGCTCATGCAGGGCTCCTCATCAATCTAACACTTCTCCTGGTGGAAGCTGAAGATGAGGTGAATGCTGCAGAGGGCCATACAGACCTTGTGTAGCTGACAGTAAATAATGACAGCCTCTCTTCTTAGCACCTCAAACCAGCAGATATTGTCAATCTTTCCTCCCTTATGTAAGTTCCTTTGATTCATGTGTGCTCCAGACACTTGGTGTAAAATTCCCTGTCTGCTGCAGCTTAGGAACGTGTCACAGCCTTATCTCTTTCTGACTGCTCAGAGCTCAAGAAGAAGGAGCATCTTGGCAGGCCAGCTCTCACAGGATGCAGTGAGTGGGTGACAGTGGCCTTGTGGCTGTGTTCCACAGAAGGTTTAGTGTACCAGGGGAGAGCTCTGGAACTCTCACAGAAGGTGGGAGCGAGCTGAAGGGTGTTTGCCTTCCCCAGTGAATCTGCACTTGTGTACTGGATGGCCACAGGTCCTCTTCTAATATTTGTGGCATTTCCTTCCAAACAAACACAGTTTTGTAGTACTTGGATAGTGATCACTAGCCCACCTACTTACATGGTATCAATTACAGCTCTATGGGAGCTCCTCAGTCTTTCATCTTTTTTTCCCTCATTATGCCCCCAAGACTTGTTTTCTTAATTTTACAGCTGGAGAACTGGCATAGGGAGCCAATGGGAAATAGGCCAGTCATTCCACATGAGTTATGTTTTGCACTAGTTTTAAGTGAGACTCTTTAAAATATAATTAAAAGCTTTATTGTTCCTTGATTAATATGCTGCTCTGTTTCTAGTATAATGCCACATTATCCATAGTGCTCCTCAGCTATTTTACAAATATTTCTATGCTGTGTTTATTTTGGCAACTGCTGCCAGATGTTGACTCTGTGAAATCTTTCCAGCTTTTTAAAAGCTGCATTGCTTTTCTGTCTAGAAGATGCGTCTGTGCCAGGGTATTGCAATGTGAGGAATTGCACTTCCCCCTGGGAGACCAGGTCTCTGCCCCTGGTGTGCCAGGCTGAAGGCATGGGGAGCAGGAAGGGGGTCAGAGCAGGGTTTAGATTTGTGCTGCCATCTCCTAGTGTTGGCTTATGTTTTAGCTTTCATGTTTTCCAAATTCTGTGCTGCCCAGGGGTGCAGTTCTGAGCCTCATATTAAGTGCTGGTGAGCTCCCTTCACAGAGTAGGGAGACAAAACAAATCCTTTTCCTGCTGAAGATCAAGAACAACGTTCAGCCCCAAAAGCACAAGGGTGGACTGAAGGGAGGAACAAGAAGGATGAGACCTCACAGCCTGAAGCTGTAATTGCACAATTAAACCCCAATATGCAAATGGACCAAAACTTATGAAAGTGTAAGACCTCATGACCAGTCATCCATTTTTTGTGACCATTTTGAGCTCACCTTGGGCGTAGCCCTGGCCAGGCTCATGCACTGCCCAAGGTGTACACTTAAAGGCCTTTCACTAAATATCTACTTCAGCTGTGTCCAGTCTCTGTTTCAGGTCAGCCTTCCCAAGGCAACAACAGAGCCAGGGTCTTCTGATCCCTGGCTGCCACCCCCCTGTGCTGCTGGACCCTGAAGGGTTTTTCTGAGGGGAGGGAACAGAAGGGAAGGTGATAAAGGGAGCAGAATGACCAGCTGCACCCACTTCAGAGTCTGATAGGTGATGAGGACTGAAACAAATTGGGAAGGTGATGCAGGGATTTGAGTGTGTGTTTTAGTCCTGGGGAGCTCCAGGAAGAGAGGAGCCTCAGTGGAAGTAGCATGGGGTGTGAGCCAGCCTGCTGTGCCCACCTCTGCATGGCATTCCTGGAGTTCCAGGCTGTGGAAATGCAAAGAAGCAGCAGGACTGTGCAGTGTTTGCAGTGCTCCCTGAATCCACGTGCACTGGTTTGAATTCTATATAATAAACTTCCATGGAAATACAGCTTGGGCCAAGTTTTTGAGTGATGCACATTGGCAGCACTCACACAGCCAGATACAAATCGGGGCCAGACCGTGGAGTTTAAGGTATGTATCAGATGTATGACTCCATGCTTCTGAAGCTTTTGGGGAAACAACTGGTTTGTGTTGTGTTCTGTGGCTTACATAATCTTGTTCAGTGTTCTGTGTGCCAGCTGCATGTCAGAGGTCGGAGCCTCGTTTGTTCTGGGTTTCCCCTTGGAAAATGGAAGGGAAAAACAAGCAGCAACTTCACTTCTGTAGATTGTTTTTTTTCTTTCTTTCTCCATAGACCTTTTGCTCTGAGCTTCAAGTCAGAGAATCTATCACTTTCTGTTTGGTCTGGGCATAGAAAAAATGTCTGGAAAATCTGAAATATGGGGCTACTGCAAATATTGATGCCCTTCACAGGCTCCATCCTATTTTAAATGATCTGTCTGGAGCTGATGGGAAATCTGAGGTTGCCAGACAAAACAAATGGGACAGAACCAGCAGTGTCCCTTGCAGGTATCTTCCATGGTGTGACTGTCACTTTTGGGGTTCCAAGGCATTGAAGCATGTCCCAGCAATCCTGTGGCTCTCTGACACTACATCAAACACTTCTCTCCTTGCAGTGTTTCTCCCACTGCTTTAGGTAACAGAACTTGGAGTAAGTGAAGAAGTCATCTGCAGTGTGTTCATCTGGAACAGGCCTTTTCACTGCATGTAGTATTAGAAGGTATAATTTGATTGTTGCCAATTAGCAGACCAGCCATGCCTCCCTGTAGTTGCAGGGATTGGCAGTCTTCACTCTGCATCATCATTTGAGATCTGTCTGTGGCTGAAAGGCTGTGCCATGGAGTTCCAGACAGCCCATCTGGGTGCTGCAGAACACTTTCATGTTAAGAGGTCATTGAAGTCAGGGATGTAAATAAACCATCTAAGGTTTTGCAGGCCATAATTCAGTGAGCAAATACCATAACCCATAATAATTTTATTAGAACTAGAGGCTCATTAACAGACATCCTTCAACGTGCCTGAAGGGACTGGAAACCCTATCAACAGAAACGTAGATTCCACAGACTATGGTAGTCCATGGGTAAGGATGCATTTGAATCCTTACCTACTCTGTAGGTAATTGCATATACTGAAATCCACATGATTTCAGGTTTTAGGCCCATCCCTGAGTTTTATACTGCCAAGTTACTCTTTCTTTTTTTCTCTAAGTCAAGATAACATTGATAAACAGCAGTTTGTTCCTTTCCTGCAATGGTTTAACAAAACAAAAAACCACAGTACAAAATCAACCTAAAATAATATCTTTGGCCACGTGTATTGTAAGCAATGTTGCATTATTTAAGGGTCCTTTAAAGATTAGCCTAAACAATTCCCCATTTCCTTTCTATACAGCCTTCAGTTATAATACTACCAGTCACTGTTTTGTTGTTGTTGTTTAGGAGGAAGTCTTTAAAAATACAACATGTTTAAACAGGTTGTGGTCAAAAGTTTTGGCATTGACATGAGCCCCATGTGTGACACTGCATGTACTCAGTGAGCTTTTGGAGCTGAGCCCTGCCCTGGTCAGGCACCAGGGCAAAGCTTGTCCCTCAGTGCTGCTGTTGAGAGGAAATTCTGTGTCTGCCAATACCAGAGGAGTTATCTTCAGATAGTTCATGATCCCTGAGCCTGTGTGTGGATGGGTACCCAGCACCTTCTCCCATCCTCTCTGGCCACACTGGATCAGCCCCTGGCACTGGGTCTTGCTTGTTGAGTATTGACTGTTAAGAGAGAGAGACAGGGAAGACTGACTGGTGATCAGAATCTGAATTTACTGTGAGCTACATATGCTCATATACAATTCTAGGAAGGCCAGTAACTTTTTACTACAATGATTACGGTAAATATCACTTAAACTTGCACATTTTGCAACATCTCTTGCTTGGAGAAGTTGATTCAATCTTCTTTCTTGTTGCTAGTCTTAATCCAGTCTTCTTGTAATCTTCAAAGCTCTGTTTGTTCTTGCACAGGCATCTTGGTTATCAAACTGGCCGTGCTAATTAAATTCACAGTACTCTGTCCTGTGTCCCATATTTCCTGTAGGTGAGGGTTCTTTATCCAGAGCAGAATTTTTGTGTGCAGGCCACTGTGATCAATGATTTGCTCTGGAGGGTTGGAACCTTTAAAGGTTCCTTCCAAGCCAAACTAGTCTGTGATTCCATGACTTTGGAAGGGAGTGTGCAGAGGAAGCTGGGATGATTTGTAGCACCTGGGTGGCAAGGATTTGTGCATTTCCACTGCTTTGACTCAGTAGCTGTTTTTCTTGCAGAGCTCCTGAGACCTGCAGAGACGAAAAAGGATGCCTAACCATTTTTAAAGTGTGCTACTAGTTTGCATACTCTGCACATTTTCTTCAGAATTAAGTGCATTCATTTGCAATGTTTCTCTTCCTTAATTAGGTTTACCGATTGCCAAAGTGGAGAAATGTGGTCTTTGGTTTTGAGGATAGTTTATGAAAACAGCCTGTGCAATACATCTCTTAGCATGGGGGCTGGTTCATAGCATTGCTTCCAGGACTCAGCTGCTCTAAAGGAACAGGGCTAAGCTGTAACAAATATTATTTCTTCTAGCTTTGGATAAGTTCTGGCATCTGAAGGAAGGTTCTTAATTTTTTATTACGAGAATTAGTTGATATCAGAGAGATGCAGACATAATGTGAGGATGTTGTGTAAGCCTGTCTGCTGTTGTTGCAGATCTTTTTGCACTCAAACCAACTCTGTGGAGCCAATTCCTAAACATCCACCCATTTTAGCCATCAGTAAAAGCTCTCTGTGGATATTCAGTTTAAAAAAATAATGATTTCCTCAGAAATGAGTAAACATCATTGTATTGGGAAGATACTATACCAACATAGCTAGTGGTTTCTAAAGCTGCTTTTATTGGTTACTATTTTGGGACTTCATCAGGGTTTTTTTTAACCTTTTGTGGATGTGTTAGGAGTTCTTTAGCTTCCTTCTAAAGTACATTTGTCCTCTTGTTTGGTTTCTTTCCTGGCACTCTCTCAGCTCAGGAGTGGAAGTGACTCTGTGATGGATGCTGTGGCCAAGGCTTGAGCACAGCTAATCAGGGCCTGTTTCCTTATCACTGGCTGCTCTTGCCTTCCCTGTAGGCAATCCCAGGCACTGGGAGCAGGCAGGGCTTGCTGATGTATCCCAGGCTCCTTTCTGGCCAAATCAGACAGGCAGTTCTGCTAGTTCACAAGAAGCACACTGAAAACCAGAAAGCCCGGAGGAAAAAGTCTGAACTCAAAGCACAAATCAGGATTGGAAGCCAACACTTGCTTTTTTTCTTGCTGTTTTGAATTCCTAAATGCAGAGCCTCCAGGACACCCTTTAGGATGGGGCGGTTACAGTACGAGCCTGGTTGGGAGCTGTGATGTTTTTCATTGCCATTGTGGTGTAATGATATCACAGTGGCAGGATAGATGGGAAGCCCCAGTGACATCCTGTGTACTCTAAGCCAGAGTGTCCAAAATGTGGTCCCTGGCCCTCAGCCCCCTTGCCACCAGCCCAGGGGGAGCTGGCTGCAGTTTAAGTGTAGAAGTGTGAGGGGAACAAGGAACTTGGCTGATGTCTGGGACCCTGCAGGTGCAAGCAGGCTTGTGCTTTCCACTGTGGAGGAGGAGGTCTAGGAACCTGGAAGTAAAAGGATTCTGGGTCTCCAGCCAAGTTCTCTGTTCACCCTTTTGGACTAAACTATTCCAGTACCCAAACAAAAGAACAAAGCAAACAAACAAGCCTCAAACAAACAAAAAAAAAAAAGCCACCAAAAAAAAACCAAAAAAAACCCCAAAAAAACACCCCTTTGTAGTGGTCAAGAAACTAAAGGGTGTTGGCTCACAGAGCACTGCTGAGTAGTCAGGTGGTTTGACCTTTCAGTGCCAGAACCCTGTTGACTCCTATGAATGAAGAATAAAGAGTTGCACTTGTTTTTTATGATGCATCTTTTTTTAATTAGGGACAGTGAAAGTTTCTGGTTGCATCCTTATGCCAACTGAAATGAAACTAGCAAAGGCATTTTGAGTCGGGTTGGGTGTACGTCTGTAATGCTGGAAGAAGTGGTGTGGGAGCCCGGCCAGTGCTCTGGTGTCAGGAGCTGAGGCTGTGCCTGGGGTTTGGGTGGGAAGGGCAGCAGGAGGTGTTGGTTGAGCTCGCTGAATGTGACTACTTGCAGGTGGCCATCTGTGCTCCCCTTGAGGGGCAATATGTGCAGTTTATTCCTCACTCCATTGTCACTATAGGACATGAAATGAACGACATGCACGCAGTCAAGTCGTCAGGGCAAAAGGAGAGGGATTTATTTTTCTACTTCAGTTTATATAGATTTTTGACAATGACCATGGATTGGAGGATGAGGTTGCCACCTCTCCAACCACACTGGTCAAACTAGAAGTCCATCAGTTGCCCCTCCCCAAGAGAGGAATGATAAACAAGGACAGTTTACAATAACATCGCTTTGTTTACATGAAAATCTGTGAGAAACTCCACTACAAAAATGCAAACATCAGAAGGTTGAAAAAGATCAGGGTGACACTCCATAGGAGAAATTACCTGAGGAGATGTCTCCTGCCTTTTGGCTGTGGAGCAGTGCAGAGCAGAGCTTACCCTGGAATGCCTCCCTCCAAGTGGGAAACAGGGATCCTATTGACTTCATTTGCTGGGAGAAGAGTGAAATCCGTCCCTAACTTGGCTATGTTCCGAACAAAGCCAGATAAACAAACTACTTTTATTTTTACAAGATGTGCCCAGAGGACAGAGGAAAAGCTCTGCTATGTAGGAAAAGATTTTGAGGCCAGCACAGGTTACTCTTGGAAGATTATTCCAGTGCATTGACCAGAGGCAAAACCACGTCTCATTCCACCAGTGCTGAAATTCCGAGTGCTTGTCTTGGTTTAGAAGACAGGTATCTGCTAGGGAAAACTGGAGTTTCTTTAGAATGGAGAATGTAAACCCCTCTCCCTTCAAATTATTATAATTTTACAGTTAAGGGCTTTCAGGCAAAGATATAGGAATAACAGTTCTTTTACTAGGAAGGTTAAAAGTACAAATATAATAGTACAAAAAAGACAAGTAAACAACAAACAAACAAGAAACCCAGAAAACCCTGACAGAGTCAGGGACACAACCTGGTCAGGGTGTTTGGAAGCAGTCCTCCTGGAGAAACAGATGATCTGTTGGAGTAGATGATCCCGTTGAAGAAAGGTCCAGTGATGCTGAGATGAGTCTGATGAGTCCAATCTTCCTCTGGAATCCAGTGGAAAGCAGGATTGCCTGGTGCTCTGAGTCTCAGTTTTTATCCAGGCAGGGACCCTGGACCCCCCAGCACTGGGGGGAGCATCTCACACTGGGATGATGTAAATGTGTCCTGTCATTGCTGAGCCTCAATGGCCCATTAGCAGAAAATATCCCCTGGAGGGAGGATGGGAGGTGAAAGAGATAAGGAACAATACCCCACCTGGTTTTAACAGCTGAACCATTATCAGAAAGGCATCTGCCCTCCTTCCCCCAGAGTAACAAGAGATAAAGAAAAAACATTTCCCCAGCTGCTTTCAGCAGATGAAAATAGAATACAATTTTTTTGCTTCCATAACCCAAGACAGTGCTGGAAAGGGGTTTGGCAGAAACAGGTTATACCTTCACAGTGACACTGATACTTCCCTTGTTTAGCCCTTTGTACCAAAGAAATCCAATTATTGCCTAAGAAAGTATTTGGTTTTATTAGCTTAGCTCTACTAGCTGAAATTACATATTATGATGTGTCTTAGTCCCAGTTTTGTTTGCAAGGCATTAAATTGCTTCCTGTAATTTAACTCTTTAAATACATTCAGGTAGCCAGCCAATGTTACCAGGCAAGTTCAATATCAGGGCTGTTCCAACAAGGACACTTGCTGTGTGTTTTTAACTGCTAGGAAAGAGAATTGCTGTAGTGCTGCATGTGGAGTCAGGCTTTCCTCAGGGTGGGTTTCAGTCTGCAAACCTTGCCGGGAGAGCCCCTGTATGAGTGTGACCTAGCTCCAGGGAAGGGCTGGGGGAGGTCTGGATCTCACAGTTGAGGATCACAGAATCACTGAATCACAGAATGAACTAGGTTTGAAAAAACCTGTTGAGGTCATCTAGTCCAGCCTATGACCCAACACCTCCTCATCAACCAAACCATGGCACTGAGTGCCACGTCCAGGCTTTTCTTAAACACCTCCAGGGACAGTGACTCCACCCCTCCCTGGCAGACCATTCCAGTGCCCAATCACTCTTTCAGAGAAGAATTTTTTTCTAACATCTAACCTGAACTTCCCTTGGTGCAGCTGAAGGCTGTGTCCTCTCTTTCTGTCAACTGTTGCCTGGGAGAAGATACATGACTACAACCTCCTTTCAGGGAGTTGTAGAGAGTGCTAAGGTCACCCCTGAGCCTCCTTTTTTCCAGGCTTTTTTAAAACCAAGATGTGACCTTGAAAATTGCCAACAAGTGAAGAATGCTGCAGTGGTTTCTGGCCCAGCCTGTGGGCACACAGGGACAAAATCCCAGCAGGGTGAGCCCATCCAGCTGTGCTGGAGCTGCCCTGGCACCAGGCACAGACACCTCTCTCATAACACTTCTGTCATTGCCAAGGAGTCCGTGCATTCCAGGTCTGTGCCCTGGGATCGTGCAAGGGCCTCTGTGCAGGCTGATTTATTACAGATTGACACCCCAGGCCAGCTGAGTGTTACCAGCACAGAGGTGGGGATGGAGCAGATTTGAGAAATAGCATCTCTCTTTCGCAGCCTGCTCTATGAATGGTGGAAAAAGCCTCTCAGTTTTGTCACAATCGGTGTCTTTTCTAATAACTTAAAGGGTTGAATTACTTACATGTGGGGCTAAAATAGCTGTAAGTGCATTTTTATTGCCTGGCTCTGGAGCTGCCATTTACAGGTTTAACAGCCCTAATGCTTTTAAATGAAAGGAGAAGGAGTGTATGTGGTAGAGTGTTCAGAAATGATATATGCCTTGTTATTTGGACACAAGTACAGCACTAAAAGTCCTGTTCTGTTTTCTACAGAATATTTTTCTTTTGCAGACCCTGGTTTTAGATATCCTGCAGTGAACCAGTAAACAGTGAGAGGCTTTGAATGTGTAAAAAATGCTGTTCTATAAATCTGATGATTAAGAAAATTAAACTGTTCATGTACAACTATCTACTGAAAATACACCATTTTTGTGGACTGTTTTAACACCCAGAGTTAGTTTTCTACTTTTTGTGAAGTGAATATTATTTTTGCTTTCTGCTCCTGCCCTCTTGTTTTGGTGTATTTAAGAAACTAAAGTCAAGGAAATAGTGCACTGGAGCAGGAAGCTCCAGGATGTTCTCTGCATGTGGAAAAACAGAAGAGGTGCTAAAATAGCAGCACAAGATTTTTTTTTTTTTTAATTGCTCAAAAAAGGGAAGATTGACATTCACAGACTGTTCGACTTCTTCTATATTCATAAATGCCAGAGTACTTCAGCAGAGATAAGGGTGATAATCTCCTTTCTATAGATAAGGAGAGTGAGGCAGAGTGGCTTTCAGTTCTCACAAACTTAATTGTGCAGAAATCCCAGGTCCCTCCATCTGCATCCTTCATAACTGGGCTTCCTCCTGCAGGCTTTTGGTTGCCCTCTAAGGGCACAGGGCTGTGGCAGGAGGCTCTGGCCTTTCTGACTCCAGCATGCAGTGGCTGCTGCAGAGTGCAGTTACTCACACAAACTTGGAGCTGAGCTTTGAGCAAGTGCTGTTGGTTTAGGTTTTTTTAAATATAATTAAAGACATTCCCTGTTTTTTCCTGCAGGTACCTCCTTAAAACTTAATATTTTTTCTTTTTAGATGCAAAGTGTGTTTCATACCTCTGACAGGTTGGCAGATGCATTGCTTTCAGGCTTTAACTGACCCCCATAAAATCAGTGAATAAGCAAAACCCTGGAATTCAAACCCAAAACCCTTCTATATCAGATGTTCCATGATGCCTCAGGAGTGGTGTCGTGTGCACTTACCTTCTGTCAAGTAGCACCTGCTCTAGATTCTCCCACATTCAGGGTGCCATTTCTTTTCCATAGAGAGTTTTGAAAAAATTTCATCAAAAAAGGCTTTGAGTAAATTCAGCATCTTACACAAAATGATTATTTTTGCTTGAAGATGTGGATGGCATCCTGAATCTACGGTGATGATGAGCTTTCAAGTATCATCTATTTGCCTGTTCATCCAAGCGTACTGTGTTTAATTACTGAAAATATTTTTATAGGTCCCTGATTCAGTGTTATGACTTGAGGTTTTTTGTACTTTTCTTAATATGAAAGAGTATCTTAAAACTGTGAAATTAGCAGTGCACATACCCTGACCAGAGCTGAGCCTGGAACTACACTATTCTCTGTCAGCAAGGGGGGTTATAGCAGCAGCAAGCTTTTTTCTCTTGTATCTCCCTTTGCAAGAAGTCATCTGTACTGAGCTGATGTGCTAATCAGTCTTCTCTATAGTGTAATTCCTAGAGTAGTCCAGCCTTTCCCATTTCCTCCAGCAAAACCTTAATCATGATGTATTTTGCTTTTCTGTTAGCCATTAGATGTATAATTGTTCTTCCTTAAGTCATATTAAATTATCCAGCTGATTACCTGCTGCAGCAGATTGTCTGGATCATCTTGCACTTTACCCACCATGAGCAGTCCCATCTCTGCAGCCCTAAAAAGGGAAGCGCGTGCAGATTCTTCCAAACAAGTATCTTGCAGCATTTTCAGATTACCAGTCATTTATTCAAACTCTGTATTTTTTAATGACTCCACATTTTTTATCTTCACTCTCAAAGTCATATTTTCTTAATGGCTGCACAGTTAAACCCCTGGAATTTACTTTCACACTGCAGAACTCAGAGGATGCTGTGCCAGGGAGGTGTTGAGTTGGGCAGAGAGGAAGCTCTTTGAGACTGCAGTGCAATGGTCACCATCTCGTGGCCTTTTCTGGGGCCTGCTCTGCTCTCTTGCCTGATGTTCCTGACCCACCAGCTCGGAAACAGCATCAAGGACAGTTCACACAACCAGGAAAGAATTTTTCAACTTTATTGAGCCTCAGGGCATATTGCATTTGACACTGTTTTCCATGAGCTTTTGCTGTGTGTTAGAGAGAGAGCCTTTGACTGGGAATTTGTATAATATTCCTTATAAAGAAGCCAGGGTTCCCTCAAAAACTTCCAGGGAACCTAATATAATCCCCTTGCAATTCAGACTTTTCCCCACGCTCCTTAATGTTTGGCCAAGGGGGCAGGAGCAGCACAGAGTTTCTCAGGTTCTGAGCAGGTCCAGCAATAGCTGTTTGCATTTTCCAGTGCTGTGTGGGCTGGAGGTGATGGGCTGAATTGAGAGATCAGATCCCTGCCTCAAGTGAGGGAGGGTAAAACAGTTCACGAGGGGCAGAGCCCACATGGTGAGTATTTTGTTTATATCCTACCTGTGCTGAGCTGAGCAGAACAGATTGGGATTCTTTTCTGCCTTACACTCCCAAATCTTACTGTGGCTGCTCCTGGACAGAGCTGGGCCAAATTCATGGCTGGTGGAAAGTGGTGCTGCCTCTGCTGAGTTGTACCAGGTTGTGTAACTGGGAAATTCAGTTTGCTTCAGTAATTTTTACAGTGTTCTGAAACAACATTGCTTAGGATGCTTTCCCAAGCCTGTTATTTTCACTTTCTCTTTCTCCCTTGCACTGAGCAATATTTTAAAACCCTTCCTCCCTCTTCAGGACGTGGTCTGTAGGTGAGCCCCCTGAAGCCAAGCTGTCTCACAGCTGGCTCAGCCTGTCCTGTGAGGAGTGTGTGGGGCTACCATGGCTGAGCCACAGCTGAGCTGGACCACTCATGTAAACTCCAGGGTTTTGGTTCAGCTGATGAGGGCTTCCATATTTATCCTTCTCAGCCTCGCCATACCAGCCAGACATCAGAGGTTCCAGCAGCATTCAGTGCCCCAGCTCTTGACCCAGAAGGATGCCTATATATCCCTCTGCCTGGAGTGCTGCTCCTTGTCCCCACACCTTTCAGGGCTCTTGCTCCTTCCAGGTTCCCACTCGATTTCCTCTGAAACCTTCCTCTCCCTGGAAAAGGCCCGGCTCCACTGCTGCGTGTGCCAGGTTCTTCCCTTGGGACTTTCAGGTCCTGCTACAAACTGCCTGAGCAAATGTCACATGGGGCTTGTTCACTGACTTTTTGTAAACTTTCTCTTACTTTATGTGGATGAGAAAACATGCAGTTTGAATTCTTTGTTCTGCTAAAACATTCTTGGATTTTCTGTCTGTGTGTGGTGTTAGAGTTCAGAGGGTAAACCTAAGGAAACAGGCAGACAGATGCTTGTGCTGAAATCCTGTGTTAGGCACCTGGGTTAGCTACAGGCTGCACCACGTTCTACCCCAGAATTTCAGTCTGTGCAAGTCACAATTTGGGTTGTAACACCCTGGAGAAGCAGGATTTGACCTGGAAGTGAAGCACCACTCTTCTCTCATGTAGGTGATGCAGACTGACTGTGACTGAAGAATAGCAGACTTTGTTTTCTCTTCTGCGGAAAGTGTCAAAGCTGCTTTGCTTTCCATACCTGGTCTTGCTTGCAGTTTTAGTTAATTTTGTTTTCTGTAGTAGTATATTTACAGTCAGGAATACATTAGAAAATGCTTGTTTGCCTATGTGAGGTGTTTTGAAAGTTTATTAGAGAACAGAGGTTGGTGGGCAATCCATGGTGCTATAAAAATAGAATCACAAAAGCTATTACAAGGATATAATGTGCAAAGAAATTTCTTGCCTTCAGTTATTAATAGAAAGGTGTAGATTTATGCCTTTGTGCTTTTGCAAGCCACAGACACTTTCCTCAGGCTGAAGCATGGTTTCAGCCACAGCATGTTTTCATCCACTCATCCACAGCTGAAAAACACCGAAGGAAGGAAAAAGAAGGGGGGGCGGAAAATCCTGGTGCTCAAGTTAAGTCATTGAGGGCTAAAGCAAACTCAGTGTTTCCTTTCCTGCAGTCAAACAGGGTTCTCCGAAGGGCAGAAGAATATTTTCTGAGCAGCAGCTGCAGGGATGTGTTGGGGAGTCCTGCTGGGATCAGAACTCATTGCCAATCCTCATTCCAGGTTGGCCAATTTTAATTTCACAGGTTTGAGGTGCCAGAAACATCGAGTGTGATTTGCTCATTTCACACAAATCCTTCTTGCAGAAGCTGCCCTGAGGTAGCAGGAAAACAATGCTCCAGCCTGACACTTTCTCAGCTCCTCTCTTAGGTGCAGAGTGGGCACTGCCAACCCTCTGGTAAAGTCCAGCAGCACCAGTCCTGCCAGGGATATCTGTGCTCCAAGATTCCTAATTGGTATGTGTGACGTGTGTGCATTCTGGGGAGGGATTCTTCAGCTGCCCTGGCTGTCAGGCTGTGCTGGGCAGTGCAGGATTTGCTGCTGGCTGTGGGAAGTGGCTTCCAGAGCATCCTCCCAGGTCCCTGTGTTTGCTGGTTCTGCCTGCTCAGAGATGACACGCTCCAGAAACTGTTCTGGATCCTTCATAGGCCATGCAATGCTTCCCCTATTGAGTAAAATAACTTTGGTTTCTATTGTTTGTGTTAGGAAACATAAATGGCACTGGTGGTATGGCTTCCCATGGAAGCCTGTGCTTGGATGGGGAGCCTGTCTGAGCCCACCAAGCAACTTCTGTCAGAGGAGTGGCAGCTTGAGAGCACAGGCAGAGCTTCTTTGCAGCTGCAGGAGACACCCCCATGGCCTGGGGTTTCTGCATGTGGGGAGCAGTGAAATCCCTTGATGCACACTGTGGGGGTTATTTATGGATTCACTGTTTGTGCTGGATGTGCTCACGGCGGAGGAAGAAAAGGTTGTGTTCAGTGTTGAGAACATTCTATTTATAATTTTAGTTCCTCGCTGAGGTTTCCATGCCCAGCACAAGAACCATGAATGTCAATTCCTTTGCACAAGAAGCAGTTTCCCCTCTCTTTGCCTGGTGTATTAAGTCAAATTTGTGCCTATTCCTGTAGTATTAAATTCATCTCTTTTCAACAGGAAAATTCATCCATATTCTAAAAATATTTAAGTAATTTTATTCTGTTATTTTAATAGGTAAGACTGCTTCTCAATAGCAAGAATTCAAGTAGTAACCCAGCTTAGACTAGGTTGCCCTCATAAATTATATCTTCCTAGAAGGAAGAGAAAATCAGAAGTAATGTAAGAGCTTTATCTAGGGAAAAGGCTAATAATGTCACTAACCTCATGATTTCAACTATGGAAATTGTCTTGCAATGTGAAATTTATTATGTTTAACATTCATGATACTGTTGGACCATTTAATGAGAAACAACATAATTGATTTTCCATAAAGAGCCATTTACCAAAAATATTGAGGGGAAAACTGTCTGTTGGCCATCTAACGAATGTTTTGAAATGCAGTTTGGATGCTATGGAAATAAGAAACTTAACCTCAGAAAGATTTTTTTAAATTTTAGAAAATTAACTGCTATTGCAATTAAACATGGAAATTAAGAGTGGATGAGTTAATATAGGCAGCTCTCTGAATTTCTAGCTTTACAATAGAAGCTCAAATACTTACCACCCCCCCATAATAAGTGTTATTTTAATTAAAATCCCATTTTAGTGTTTATTGGTTGGGTTCACTGATAGTACGTACTGGTGTTCAGCCCCTGTGTGTTTATGGATGCAATGTCCAGGTGAGGGATCACTGTCCAGGTGATGCCTTTTTTGGGCTTACCTAGAAACAGAGGCCAGACAAAATTAAAAGGATAAAAGTGGATCTATTTAATGAAGGGCCTTCAGGTACATTAAGGGCAGATGAAGCCTCCCCAAGGGGCTACACCCAAAAATGGTCTTAGTCTGAAAAATTAGTTTTTCAGACAATCATTAATTTGTTCTATTTGCGTATCAGGGGTTAATTCTCCAATTCCAGCTTCAGGTAATGAAGTCATTTACCCCAAATTTGCTCTCCCCCAATTGACTTTTGTTTATACTTTTCAGTGCCTGAGGCTGTGAGGAGTCCTTGAGTCCCAGGCCTAGAGAGGAATTGTTGTGTCTGAATAAAACGGGAGAACTGCAGGTGACAGACTATGGAGCTTTGGAGTTATACACTAAAGAATTGCAGGATTACAAATATATGAAAAATATAAAAGCTAAAATCCTAAGGTATCACAGGTGGTGGTGGATCACCATCCAAAGGGCTCAGCCCTTCACACAAAGGGTCACCTGCCCCAGTTCCAGTGTGTGCTGTGAGCCACACCCTGGGAGACACCCAAAATGCCACCTGTGTGCCTGGGGACAGGGTCATACTCAGTTGCCTGCGTGGGGAAAGGAGGCCCTCAGGAAAAAACAGCTTTCTTGGGGATGCTCTGTCCTGTTTGTCACTCTGGACAAAGATAGGATCAGCAGTAGAAAACACACTTAGATGCCCCATACCAGTTTCTGCTTTAAATCATGTTCCAGAGCTGCTGGCAGTAACACTGCTGCACATCCTGGGCCTCTCATGTCCAGATTCCTATCTCTGTGAAATTACACCTAAATCTGAGTGTTTATTCCTAAACCAGCTGCTAAATCTACAGAACTTCCTGGAAAGATTCAGTAGCCAAACCACAGAAAGGGCACGAGGCTGGAGAGCCCAGGAGTCTCTGTTACCTTGATGTACTGGATGCTGGGCACAGAGCAGAAAGCTGTTCCTGCCTTACAGAGCACCTAAAGTGCATACTCAGAAGGCAGAGGGACTGTAATAAGGCTAGCAGACTTCAGAAGAGCTTTTTAGTGCACATTAAGATGCTTTATAGGCATTTAGGTCTGCCATTGGATATTGATGAATAGTCCTGTAGCAGCCATTAGGAAAGGAAGGGCTCAGTCCTGATGGCCCTCTGACACCTCAGTCCTGTTCCTGTCCAGCACTCACACATCCAAGGAGACTCATTTTTGCCCACCAATATAATTTTGAACCTTGGGCAAGATCTGCCTCCCGCAGGCTGGAATCTCACTACCTGAGTCTTCTTTAAAACTTTATATGTTTTAAGATTAATACTCCTGTTCATTGATTGATTTTGGAAGTATTATACTAAATACCTCTATAATGCAGTGGGTTTGCTGCATTATGTTTCATTCATTTGTTGAATTCAATGTTTTAGTGCTGCTGAAGTTATCTGAAAGTGAATCCTATGAATATCTTTGGACCAAGTTCCCTGAAGTCTGCCACTGGACAGCTGATATCTGGACAGGCACTAGGAAAAAGTAGAAAAAAATGCTGCTTGAAACCCCTTCAGATAACTTCAAGCATTGCTTTAGTAGTCTCCAAAGTATTGCCCGTGCAGGCTGGCTTCCCCCACTGGCACGGTACAACCCTGTCACTCCACTGGATGGGAGCATAAAAGAGGATTTCAGGAAAATCTTGTTCCTGGAGGAAATACTCAGCACACCAGCCACTAGCACTCTCCAATACTGAGTTTTATGCAGCCTTATTCAGCAGTGGCCTCATGATTATACTGAAATAAAATGTTCTGGGTAAATTATTTCATCTTTTGAAACAGTTTGCAACTGAAAGCGCTTGGGGGAAAACGAGCGTGTAATTTTCCAGCTATTTTAAACCATGTAAGCACCAAGAAAAATAGTATGATTCATTTATTTTGGAGTATGTTGATTAGCTAGCAATTAAAGCTTTATAATATTTTTCTTTATGGAACAACAAAGGCTAGTTTAATGCTTTTACTTTAGTTTTGGCTCATTGGACTGGCTTCATACCTGGTACAGACAGATTAATACTCTGAAAGCATGTGAAGTACCTATATGCAGCTGAACACGGCCCACTTAGCTCAAAAATATGATGGGTCTTCACAGAAGGAACTTTCATTCATTCACAGCATCTGGTTCCATTACATTCAGCCCAATCAAGCCATGAAATTGAAACAAAATTACTTTTGACAGTGGTGGTGGCAGTGTAAGAGTGAAAGCAAGGTGGGGGGAAGGAAGTATCTGCATGGCAGGAGAGGCTCTAAGTGAGGACAAGCTGTGTAAAGTGCCTTTAAATTTTCAAATAAGTGACTGGGTGCGTGGGAAGATGAACTTGGAACTATTCGAGCTTTCCAAAGTGCATCTCACCTGCTCTTTAGAACTGAGATTGTGTCTGTGTAACACAGCAGGGCAGCATTAACCCTTTCCTGCACAGGTGCTGCTGCCCAGCTCCTGGTCCCTTTGTGGGGTGACAGGGGAGCATCCCCCACCCTGCAGCGCCCCCTCCACACCCTCTGTGCTGCAAACCCTGCTGCTGGTGGGCTGGGCAGGAGGATGGAGGGAGGGAGGATGGGAAAATGTAGGGCAGGAGGAGAAGATAGCTAAGGAATGTGGGCATTGTGCAGAAGCTGGATAGAATCAGCATGGGAAAAGGGGATGCGGTTTCTGTCCCAAGGGCTCTGCCACCTCGTGTGTCACATCTGAGCAGGGGGAAGGTGGGCTCTGTGTCTGTGGCAAAGCATCAGGTGACAGTGTTGCTTGCTGCTTTGAGGTCTCTACACTCACTGAAAAACTTGGTGCAGCTTCTAAGCCACCATTACAGTAATCTCCACTCACCATTGCCAGTGAACTGTCTGCAGCAGGGTAGGAACATCTGTAAAGTCACCTGTAATGCACTGAGTGAGGGGTTTGTGTTTAGGGTAGGCACATCACACAGTTACAAACACAGTATCTCTTTTTAAGCATCCAGGTTCAGGAGACCAAAGGTGTTCCCAGCCCCCCTCAGCTGGCACTGAGCCCCTCAGTGCCCCTGCCTGGGACAGCCTGAGCCCTGTGCAAAGGGGAGCTCTTCAGACACCCCTGTGCCAACCTATTACAGCAGATAAGTGCAGGGAAGGGGAGTCAGATTGCTTCCCAGGCTGAGCTGCTGTGTCCCTGGGAGCAATGGACACTGTTTAGGGGAACAGGGACATACTGAAGGCTCTGGAAACACTTTCCAGCTTACAGGTGTGGCTGTGCTTTGTGCTCTGCACAAGCTGTCCCCACATGACATCTCAGTGCCAGGGCTGTCCTTCAGTGCAGTGGCCATGTCCTGTGTCTGAGGGCTCATTTTCCAGGTGTTGGGTCCATCAGTGCGGTGGCCATGTCCTGTGTCTGAGGGCTCATTTTCCAGGTGTTGGGTCCATCAGTGCAGTGGCCATGTCCTGTGTCTGAGGGCTCATTTTCCAGGTGTTGGGGATGGGGAGCCCAGTCCTGGCAGCCCGGCCATGCTCTGTGCCTGTGTCCCTGAGGCCGGGCCTGTGCAGCCTGCCCAGGGTTCCCAGAGGAGTCAGGGCTGTGGAAGGAAGCTTGGGTGGGAGCTGCTTCCTCCCTCAGTGCTGAGCTTGTTCAGAGAACAAATGCTTTGTTTGATTTCTCTAAATCCCTCGTTACCTCTGATGAGAAGCTGCATTTTCCCTGCAGTTGCCCTGGGCCTGAACCGAGCTGCTTGCAACTGTTGTGTGTCCTGTTGGTGCTCAGTCACCAAATTAGTCACCTCCACAGACTTTGTCCTCTTTTTGTTGCTTTCTTAACTGGCTTCTGAACATTGCTGTGATTGTCAGGGAAGGATTTATTGAGCATTAATCCATCTGGGCTTGAGTGGACGCAGCTCAGGCTGGCTGGTTGGGTGGCTGCCACAGCTCAGGAGAGAGGTGGCTCCTGTCTGCTGCAGGGCTGGGGTGCTCCCATCAAACCTGGATGTGCCTTTCCTCCCTCCTCCAAGCACTATGGAAGCGAGGTACCCACAGATGGAAACGTTGGACGTTCTATCCCCGTGTGTGCTGCCCTGTTGGTGAGTCAGGACTTTACTGAAGGTTTTGATAAGTGTAAAAAATGATGGAGATGTCAAGGCAGAAGAGTATGCCAGTGTTTCTGTTGATGTGTTGGGTTTCTCTCTTTGACAAGGGTATGTTGCTGCTTTGGAGGAATTGTTGGGTTTGGTTTTGTGTTCTTTTCCCCCGGCGTGTTAGAATGCACCATTTATTTTTCTAGGTTAGTGGGTAAGATCTCATGCAAATTGTTCCTGAAAACAGCTTGCTTTCCTTGTCCCATGAACAGTGTGCCTTTTCATGAATATATTTAGCCTTCTCATAAACATGGATAGTTCCTAAAGCCAGTGTCTTTCTCTTTACACATCCAAGGCTGCCAGAAACCAGTCCAGAGAAAGCAATTTTTATTTACCACGGCATTTCTCCAGCCCCACTATTTTTGGAGGTGTTTTCAAAGGCAAATGTACAGAAAGCAGCAGCTGTTTTAGTCACACACATGAAAATCAAGTTAGCTGAGGAATGAATTTTACAACACATCACTTTTACTGTCATACCTGAAATGAGTGATTTAACTGATGACTATAATTTAAATCAAAATATTGCAGGCTGTAGTCAGGAAAAGTAGGTGATATTTAAATGAGGAAATAAATCGGGATTGAAACTCGAGACTTTGTTTTCTGATGCTAATTTTGCAAATAATGAACACAGTTCATCTTGTTGCACACATTGCACAGCACCACTGCCTGAGGCTCCTTGTGCTGTGCTGGTGGCACTGGCTGGTCCTGCCAGGGCTCACGTCAGACCTTCCCAAGCTGTCAGTGCCGTGCCAGGGTGGATTCAGTGTGACTGAGCCCACCCTGGTGTGTGTAATTAAGCAGGCCTTTTCCCACTGAGCAAATCCCCGGGTGCTTACAGAGGCAGGGAGAACAGATCAGCTGATAAGGTTGGGGATGAGTAGTGGGACAGGAGCAGGTGTGTGAGTAACAGCTGGCTAGAAATCCAGCTGGAGCAGGGTGATGCCTTTTGAGGCTACCTAAAAACAGAGGCCAGACAAAATCAAGGTAATAAAGCAGTTCTATTTATTGACGGACCTTCAGGTACATTTTGGACAGACAAAGCCCCCCAGGGGCTACATGGACCATGGGTCACAGGTTTTATAAGTTTGGTCCATTTGCATATTGGGGGTTAATCTTCCAATTACAGCTTCAGATAATGAAGTCATTCATCCCAAGTTTGCTCCCCCCCAACTCACTTTTGTTTCCATCTCTTGTGGCCTGAGGCAGTGAGGTGTCCTTGGTTCCCAGGCCTGGAGAGGAATTGTTGTGTCTGACCAAAATGGGGAAGCAGCAGCCAACACTGTGTATGGAGTTTAGAATTATACACTAAAGAATTGCAGGATTACAAATAAATGAAAAATATACTAGCTAAAATCTTAAGGCATCAAAGGTGTGGTGCTCTGCAGGCTGCTCTGCTCAGAAAGGTTCCCTGACATGGGCATCTCCTCCCTCCTCTGTTAAGGAAAATTCCCCTTCTTGTGCCCACATTTATTTATGTTTTTTAAGAAATAACATATCTGCAAACAGCTGTGTAAATTATCTGTCACATCATATTTATCCCCAGTCAGAGGATATTTTGAAAGGCAGGTGCATCAAGAGAAGCTTGTGACTGCATGGGTGTGAGGGAAGCTGGAAGGGCCCAGGGCAGGGGAGGGCAGTGGCTGCCAGGCTGCAGGAGCTGCCAGGGAGGGTGGGAATCAGGCATGTGGGAAAGGCACAAACCAGATCTGCTTGTCCTTTTCCTGCTGCTGCATTCCATCTGTGTTCCCTCATGGGGCGTCAAGAAGTCACCTTGCTTCTTTTAGGCAAAAGGATTTCTTCTCTTCATGGGTACATTTGATGATGGTTGGAGAAAATGAAGATGTAATCAATCAGTGAAGTTTGTTATTTGACAGTATGGGGCAGTTTCAGTCTGTTTCTGTGTCTGCTCACACTGACAAATTAAGCTGAAGTTTCCTGAATGTTTCAGAGAGAAGGGCCCAAGTGTCCTAAGGCTTTGGGTAATTTTAGGGTTTTCTGTGCACAGAAATGAACTGAGCTGTGCTGATACCCTATTCATGCACAAAAGGGAACTTCTCCTGAATAACTGTGTTTGCCAACAGAGCAGCCTTTGGGGGGACATTTTCTGTCACAGCTCTCTGAGGACCTTGTAGCCATCAGGCTGGTGTTTGTGCTGAGCTCTCCTGTGGATCTTGTCACCTCCAAACTGGAGCAGGTCCAGTTCTACAAGACAAAAGAGAGGTTTCAAGAAACCATGGGCAGTCTTTTATTTTTGGACACTTAAGACTGACTTAGTAGCCTTAACTTGTTAGCCTTAAGTCAGAGATTATTATACACAGATATAGACTAGCCTGTGCATTTGTTAATTATCTTCCCTGATCCACCAAAATGATGGAATATTTTTCTGAGGCACATGTAAGTGATACTGATGCTGCAAGGGAGCAGGTGATATAAATCATTGCAGTGCTTGGTTCTTGGTTTAGAACAAAAGAATGGGCTTCTCTTAAGTGCCTTCTCATTTTAATGTGGTACAGATTTAACAGTGTGAGTAGGTTTTCAGAAAGAAAAATCAGTCCGGGGTACCCAAACTTCAGCTGGGAAGTGTAAATCTCTTGCTTTGTTCCTGAGGAAGAAGCAAAAGCCAAGGTTTTGTGGAGAAAGGTACACAGTTATCCTGGTTGGTTGTTGCATGGAAATCAGTTTGGGATTTGGATGCCAGATCTCTCCATGTGCCTAAGCATGTCCATTTGCAGCTCCCTGTTTGGGATTTGCCATCCCAGGCATGTTTGCTGTTCACTGACTCCTGATGTGCACAAGTAACAAATGACAAAAATATTTCAGTAATGGTTTGGGGGTGGTAGGGAGGGAATGGAAAAGTGCTAAGACTTGTCTTTTCCCAGCTGTGAAGTTTAGTTGTAGTCCTTGTTCCCTTCTGGCTCCATCCCATTTGCTATACAAATGTAAAAAGGAGGAAGAGGAGGAGGAGACAGGTTCCCTGGGAAGAGAGGCACAATCCCATGTCTATGTTGGTAGTGCTGCTCCTGCCAGGACAGGAATCTTCACTTCCCAACTCAACATCTTCGTGTTTCAGTGAGGAAATACATCTCATCAAAAGGAGGTGAAGATTATCTTAAACCAGTGGGAAGAGATTTCAAAACAAAACCCTTCAGAAATGGGATAGAACCTATGAGTCTCTGTGCAGCTTCATATGCACTGCAGGCAAAAGTGCCTCTGGGTACCTGAGCTCTGAAGAATATCATTAAAGGAAAGTAAAAGACATTGTTGCTTGAAAAGGAAATTCAGGAGTGGCACAAACCCTTCACAATTTCAAATACGAAGTCTCTTCTGGGAGAACAGTAACTCAGGGATCCTGAAAGATCAAGGAGGCTTTTGTGAACTTGGGGGTTTTCTGTGTTTTTGTGTTGGGGTTTGGTGGGGGGCTTTTGTGGGTTCTTTTTTTTCTCTTAAAAAAACCCCGCTGTATGGTTCATCCCTTCTCTATAACCCAGAGGTGATTAGAGAGCTCCTGTGGAGTATCAAACTGCTATACTGAGATGATAGAAAAGTTGTGAATAACCATATCTTAGGAAAAACCTTTGAGCTTTGCCTAAAAAAGAAGAGAGGGTAGTAAGGACAAATCTGCCAGAGAGATAAATGTGTGCAAGAAAGAGTTTTAGCACCTGAGATAGAAGCTGGATCCTGCGCTCCCTAAAAATAAATAAATAAGTAAGTAAAAGTACATTTAATCATTCCCTGGAAGTGAGATCCCTGCTGTAACAATTAATTCATAAAGCTGCCAGGGCCTTGCAGGCCTGTGGGAGCTGGGCTGGCATCGGTGATTAATGCTGGCTGCAGGAACCAGCCCTGGGGAGGGATCACAAATTACTTAACCCTGCCCAAGCGGGCTTTGTCAGGAGCCCCCCCACCAACAGGCAACAAGGGGGAACTCTCATTTAGCAGTGATTCAGCAGGAGTGGCAGACGCCTCTTGGGGCAGAGGAAAGGCCTTGAAAAGGATGGAAGGGCCCTCTCTGTGTCACAGGGCATGTTTTTGTGACTTTTCTAAATGAGTGTGCATGTGCTGTCTGTCCTAGACAGTTTGGCTTCTTTTTTTTTACCTTAATGTGGATTATTGTACTTAAGATTAACAAACCATATTTTTTATTTGTTACGGCAGATCTGTAAACTATGTTTTTCTCTATTTAAGAAGTTTAGAAACTGCTCCAACTCCCCAGCACATCCATGGGGATACATCCAAAGGCTCCTGAGCCCTTGCAGCTGGGAAAGCCCTGGGAGAGGAGCACAAGTCCTGGTTTGGTGGTTCTGCTGAAGTGTTCTGATACCTTTTTGGGCTACCTAAAAACAGAGGCCAGACAAAATCAAGGGAATAAAGCAGTTCTATTTATTGAAGGGCCTTCAGGTACATTTAGGGCAGACAATGCCCATACAGGTGCTACACCCAAAAATGGATGACAGATCATGGGTTTTCACACTTTTGTAAGTTTGGTCCATTTGCATATTGGGGGTTAATCTTCCAATTACAGCTTCAGGTGATTAAGTCATTTAACCCCAGTTTGCTCCTCCCCAATTCACTTTTCTTTTACATCTCCCAGGGCCTGAGGCAGTGAGGTGTCGTTGGTTCCCAGGCCTGGAGAGGAATTGTTGTGTCAGACCAAAATGAGGAAGCAGCAGCTCAAACTGTGTATGGAGTTTACAGTTCTACACTAAAGAATTGCAGGATTACAAAAATATGAAAAATACACAAGCTAAAATCCCAAGACATCAGTTTCTGTTCTGGAAGATCAGAGGTGTGCACTGCACTGTGTGTAGGCAAGTGCTGATACCAGAGGAATCCTGGAGGGCACAAGATGTGTGGCCCCTGGCTTTTTGAGAGAGGAGACTATGTGGAGCTTGGGAGGGGTATTTGTCTGCCTGGGAGCCTGGTCCTTTGTGGAGCAGGGAGAGGCCATTGAATTATAACCTTGACCTGCTGAGAGAAGCGTGGCCAGAGCTTAGAAAGAGACGCACAGTCACTCAGTTGTCTGAAAATTTCACCCAAGGAATTAAATGCCAGCTCCCAAGGGGCACAGTACAGGGTGCCAGGCATTTTAGGTCAGAGTTTTAATTTTGACATGGCTGCCAGCATCCCCCACATCTGTGGGTACATCTCCTTCCTTTGCTACCAAAAGGCTTCAACTCACTGTAATCTGCCTGGGTAATAAAAGAAACGTTCTTCCAAAAAGGCTGTGCCATTCCCCACAGATTCTGACAGGCTGTGCAGCTCTCCAGGGAGTGAAGTCTGATTTGTAAAGGCTTGGGGAGTTCCCTGGATTCCCTGTGCAGGGCACAGCAGACAGAAATCAGGTGTTTGAGGGGGAAAGGCAAGGTCCCCACCGCTCCCCAACCCATGTGAAGAGGGCTTGGCCTGTGTTGTCTGCATGATCAGGTACTTCATATGAAAACAACAGTTTTCTTTAATTCAAACACTAAGTAATTTGAGAGATCATCTAGCATTTCAAGTTGATATAGATCTGGCTTTATGTTGGCATTAAATGAGATTAGGTATGGTTTTGTGTTTAATGCATATTTTAAATGTACTGTGATAATGAAGTGCTATACTTTTCAGCCTAACCTGAAGAGAATTGGAGAGTTTATACTGAAATGAGAGGAATGCTTTGTTTTGATAATTTTTTCTTAAAGCATCAGCAAAATGAAGAGGCTGATGTCTAATGAAGCTCTTTGTGTGCCTCTGAATTCACGCCAGCTAAAACAATTCTGTTAGCTCACAGATTAAATTAGAACTGTAAAAATGAAATAAAATGTCATCTGGGTAAATGATCTACTACCACAGGTGTTGAAAAACAATCCCAAGCAGGAATGGTCTCGGCACCAAGTAATGAAATTACGGTGACAGATGATAGTTTAATAAGGTGATTGTTACGAGACTTGGTGGTGGGCCTGCCATCCTGAGCAGCTCTCAGCAGCACTGGCTGGCACCTTTGGAGGGTTTGCAGTGAAATCCCCACGCGATGACTGTCAGGTTTGCAGGGAGAGCTGCATCCTTTGCTTCCCATAATACTGTCTCTGTGGACACGTTAAGCAGCTTCTTCACATTATATATGCTTAGTGGGTTCAAATGTTTATTGTCAAGGGCTGTAAAACAACCACGTTTATCTCTGCCTTCTAATAGATTAAGAGCCCAGTGCATAACAATTGAGAACTAGTCCTGTAACTCCTGAGCACGTGTGGAAATGACAGAATAACACAAGCTGACCAAAAGAATTCCCATTGAATCAGAGGAAGCCAGGAGTTTGCTCTGCCCTCAGCAGCACTGAATTGTCACATTGCAAGCCAGCAAGCCTTTCCTCTGAGCTAGGTGAGCTTGCATGCAAGAGGAGGAAAAAGCAGTTGCTGTCCTTCAGGCTGACAGAAGTGTTTCTTTATGATAGAGGTGTTTGGGCTCAGAGCCCCAGTGCGTTTACTGGAGGCACTGCAGAACCACCAGCCAGCAGTGCACATGAGATACCTGATAACCCAGGCCAGTGCCTGTGGTCAGATTAGAGGCAGAATGATGTGCCCTGATGTCACTCTCCTGTTGACACTCATTCAAGTGTTCCCTGGTTTTCCAAAGATGGGTCACGGGGCCCAGGAGACAGGGTGAAAGGGAGAAACTTGCTCTTAAAATGCAACACTGAGCCCATAACTGTTTTCTTGGGGGAAAGCCAAGCTTTGAAAAACCCAAACAAACGATAAATCCCCAAGCTGAGTTTGTTTTGAGTCTCAGGTATTTCCTGTCTTTGTGTTTCTGCAGTAGACACCTTCTGGCAGCAGCAGTGTGGTAGCTCTGGGAGGTCACTGCTGGCACCAGACCTGGCACAGGAGCTGTTCTTGCAGCACCAGGACATAAATCACTCTCTAAAGAGCAGTTCAGTCATTTCCCACAGGGACAGGACAGGTTGCAGCAGAGGCAGCTCTAGTGCCATAAATCAGGTGTCAGGAGTGGTTTGAGGTTGACAGTTGCTCTCCTGTCCACTCAGGGGAAGGTGGGGATGAGTTGGAGGCATCACAGGAGGTGTAAGCCAGGGGAGAACACGGCTGCACTGCTGAGCTTTGCTTTCACAGCAGAATTGATCTGCTTTGTCCCTTTTTCTCCCGTGATTGGAGTTTAGTAGATGTAACTGTACAACCTTGAACATGAAGGCACACGCTGGAACCAGTGGAAACAGAGTAATTGTTACCGATTTTCATGAGCCCTATTGATTGGAGTGTAGAGTGTATTAGTTGGTATCTCGAACACTTTGTAGTGTTAAAATTCATCAATACTCATAAATACCAATATGTAACAGCAGGTGCTGCTGTGATTTAGTGAATCATTATGATTTCTGTTTAGTAAATCAGTTGCCATCACTGTTAATGTTTAATTTGTATGTTAGTGCATCACCCAGCAGTACAGGAGGGATGAGGCTGCAAACACATTTTCAGTAAATATGATATAAATACCGTGACTTCTGCTATTCAGTGCAGCCCATATGTTAGCTGTTGATAACTATGATTTTTCTATAAATACAGCATTGTACCCTGACCTTTAAAAGGATGAGATGTAAAATGGAGAAATTTACCGTGATAAATATCTTTTGAAGGAAAGTGAAAAGGATCTGAATTTAGGATAGAGCAAGGCAAATGGTTATTAGAGATAAGTGTGTGCTTCTCTTAATGAGTTCTTAGGAGGGGACCTGAGTTAAATGGGAAATTCTGATCTTGAGCACGTTTGTTCAGGAGCAGTATTTCTCCTGACGTGAGTGAAAATGCAAAGTCTTGGTGTGTTTGATGGAATTCCAAGGGCTCCCAAGTCTCTGGTATTGTTGTCACCCCAAGGTAAGACTGCAAGAGCTCTGGGAAGGAGGGCAGCAGGGGACACCTCAGTCCAAGGGAACTGCCGTGGCAAACCGCCCCCATCCTGCCCCCACCCTTGTCCCAGGGGGGTCACATTGTGCCTCCAGTTAATTAAATCAGTCATAATTACCCAGGTAGCTTTGCTTCATTGAGATGGGCTGCTGATATTTATAAACCTGCATCCACATAATCCTTCTTGAAGCTTGTGTTAAGATGGCTGGGGTCATGGCAAGGGAGACAGTACTGCCTGTGTCAGGGGCTCTAAAGGAGTGAGCAGTGAACAAAAGGTCTCAGACTGCTGAAGTCAGAACACACTATTCCACATATTCCACAGCAAGGCCTGTGGAAAGCGCTGCCTTGAGGATTCACATCTCAGACAAAAAACCCAGAGGGATTCTTACTTTTGTGTTGGGTTTTGATCACTGAAAGGTGAGATTTTAAAGATGATAGCTGAGTAAATGTGGAAGCTTCCCCCAGTGTGGCCAAGGTTTTCCTGTCCAGTTCAGAATCCTGGCCATCTTCTGAGCTGGGTAAAGAAGCAAGCACATCCTCTGCCACAGGTGAAGGGATGCAGAGATCTGCCTGGCAATGAGCACAGTGTTTCCCAAAGGGATAACCCATCCTTTCTCTGCCTGCTGGGCCCTGCAGTGTCAGGGTGAGCCTGGGGCAAGTTCAGCCACCAGAGAATCTGTTTGCAGCACAGGAACCCTGACTTTGGGGGTGTGGGTTGGGTGTTGGGCCTGGGCCTGGTTTTTGAGAGGTTCAGGGGTAGTTACCCCAAGGCTAGCATAGAAATAAGCAATGTTCTGCCAAACATATTTTGTAAGTTGGAGGAGGAGTCAAACATTTAACAGACACTGAATCACTTAAGAAGCAGCCAGAATTCAGTTTTCAGAGAGAAATCAAGGGCTGCCAGAACTTCTCCTCAGTTGCATACCAACTGCCTTATCATTGCTATTCACATTTCTATAAATTCATAGAGGGTCTGAGGTTTAAATAAGCTCTTTTACTGGTCACTGCCCAGCTTTGGGGCTTTCCACGCAGGGAGGTGCCATATCCATTAGTCTTCAGTACAATTTTACTGTGATTCCTGTCATCCTAAACACCCTTCTTCCCCACCCTTGAAGAATCTGCCTGGTGTTTGTTCTTTCTCTTCAAGTGCAATAAATGGCATGGAAAATAGGCTGGAGTATCTATGTATTTTCAAATTCTGTCAACTTAATCCAGAGTAGTTTGTTTATAGTATTTTTGTTGCAATTTTTAATTTATTTTTTTTTAATGCTGAGGTATAAGAGAAGTCCAGTACTTTCCAGAATATGCCCCTTTTGGAGTTACCTGTGTGGATACAGCCAGAGGTGAAAGGTGCTTCAGCCTTGCTGTTGAGCTGCACAAGGCACTGGCAGCTTCTGAAGGTTCACTGAAGGTTCCTCAAGCTCTCTTCTGCTGAACCTTCAGTTTGTGCTGACAACATCATTTTGTCTGGGTGATTCATCATTTCCTCCCAGTCATAAACCTTTAGACAAAGGAAACTCCTTCAGTGGGGAGCCCCCACCATGCTGGGAGGTGCTCTCCCATTGGGAATGAGAAGTCCCCCAAACCAGAATTTCCTTCCCTTCAGGAGGGTGTCTCTGCACCTGCCTGGCAATAGGAGGAATGCCAGCATGGCATCTCCACTGAGTGGGACTGATTGGGTTCAACCCAAAGAAATCCTCTGACCTTTCTTTCCTTTCCGTTCTCTGTCCCTCACAGCTGCTTCTCCCAGAGATCCATTGCAACAAATAATAAAATACTGCTGTCATTTTGAAAGTGAGATAATTCAAGTGGCCAATATTTACCGAGATAAAAAGTACTCAAGCAAAATTAAAACCACCTTCCTTAGGTTAAGATCTTATCACTGAAGAGTCAAAAACAAGGGCTGAATTGTCTGATTCTGATTGTTTTGGTTAAAAATACTTCTTTCCAGTATACCTTCTGCTAAGTAAGCCCGCTGAAATAACTACATGAAACTCAGCTGGGGCGGTGGGGTGGAAATCTCCTGTTTCATTTGCTGCTTTTTCTGCCCTAAAGGCAAAATTCATAACATACAATATGGAAATGCTGGTTCCAGTGACATGTTTTACACCACTATCCAATCTGGTTACAATTTTAATATAAGCATCACATTAGCAAGTGTTTCATCTCCCTAAAATATCTCCCCAGTTTTTTTAATTGCATCTCCTTAAAGCTTTCACGACAGTTCACGGATTTATTATTTCTTCTTTCCCCATTCTTTCCACCTCCTGCCACCCTCACCAGCTTGGCAATGTTTCCTTGGCCCTTTGGTGACCGAACTTTCTCTCACTGGTACGAAATTATAGCTCAGCCTGTTTTCTCCCAGTCCACAGGAGGCAGGAAGAAACCTCACATATCATGACTAAGTGACATTTAGCACATTGGGTATAATCAGTTTCAGCCCTCTTCAAGCAGGCACTGGTAGATTTAAGAAGTCAACACAGTAGGAAGTGTCTTACCCACAACAATCTGCCTACTCAGAAACAGCAAGTTGGACTTTATTTAATCTATAGTTCCTTTAAAGTGACAGGGTTGGTAAATGGGAGGCTCGTTTGCATCTCTATTTCTGGAAAGCCTCTTGCTGGTTCTGCTCCACGGCGCGTTGCTGATCCGGGAGCTGGGATGGCAGGGATAATGTTATTACCAGCAACTCGCACATCTCTGAGGAGCTGCTGTGCCTTGTTCTTTCAGGAGACCCTTAACAATTCCTCCTGCACCCTGGAGGCACCAATCAATACCTGCCTTGCTCTCGCTGGTGTCATCTGCACAGGATATTGGCAGCATCTCTTGCAGCAGGTGCTCATTAGGAACACCCAAGCTTTCCCTGCTCAGACCTCCATTCACACAGCATTTTGTGCTCTGCATAATTCCTCATGCTTAACGTTTTCCAGCAGAGCAAATGAGATCGTGGAATCAGGAAATGTGCTTGTGTAAGTTCCCCCTGGGGACCTGGGCTATCCCCAGCTCACATGACCGAGCTGTGTGTGTGGTTTATTGTTCACATGCCTCTGTGTGCATGGCCTTCTTTAGAGGTAAAATATACAACAGATAACTCAGTGAAGCTGTTCTGAGGGCACAGCATGGGGGAGTACAAGATAAGGGATAAGGAAGATGGTTTGGGAGAGATTTGGGACATGGGTTAAGGGAGGAAATGAAGGCAACAGAATCAAAATCTGATTGTGTTTAACAATTTCCATAGCAGTCATATCCCCATACAAGTCAGGCCACATGCTGCTCCAAATTATCCAGCTTTCAGGGAACAGAGAACAACAGTGATGAGCTCTAACAGTGACAACTCGTGTAGTGAGAGGGTTAGAACAATTAAAGGAGTGGGAAAGAGATCTCCAAGTTGCACATTGAACTGTAGAGGAACACAGGAAGACACTCCCATGGGGCAGCACAGGCAGGTGACAAGGGCTCGCTGCTGGCAGCAGCGTGAAAGAGCAGAAGGCACGTGAGAAAGCAGAAACAAATGCTGAGAGGCAGGAGCATTTCCTTTGTCAGGCATGGCTGCAGCCATTTACTCTGGGAGCGCAGCAGTGTACAGTACAAAATGTGCAATAATGTTTTTCATGACTCAGATTGCTTTCCCCAACAGTCCCTTTCGTATGGGGAATTACAGAATTACAGATCTCAGTGGCTCAGTGTGCATAATGTTGGAACATTAAACTATCAACTTCAAAAAACAGACATAAACTTGGCATGACTGGGCCTCTCCATGGCTGAAGCTGTTTGGAGGCCGGGGAAGAAGTGAACTGCAGGCAGTGTAAAATGCAGATCAGGATGCTGAGTAGCATGTTCAGACGTTCACCAGGTCACATTTGATTCTGTTTGAGTTTAATTTCTGTAATTAAGATGGGTGGTCTGTATTCCTTAGTATAGACACTCTTTTTTCTTTTTTTACCTATGTTACCTCAGGTTTTCGTAGCAGTTATAATGTATTTCCATCTGGAGCATGGGTAAAAGTGTTGGGAAATACAGGGATACCAGTAACAATTCATTAGGAAGCCCCTTAGAAATCTCTTTTAATGATGATCCTTTGGCAAGTTAACACTTTAATTTTTTCAGTTGACTTGTTATAATGTGTTTTTAACCAGAATATTGTGCTGCACTAAATCAAACCCCATATAAGAACCTTATCACAATGATGAAACAGTCATTATTAATCAAACATGGTCTTGTTATGGAGTGTAACCAGGGAATTTTCTTTCTTTTTCTGTTATTGACACCTATTTTCCATAAAAATATTAGCTGACTTTAATTTTGCTTACCTACTCCACAGCTTCATCCTGTGCATTACTTGCAGTCCTGCAGGTTGCATGCAGTGAAAAACGAACACTTGCCCTCATGATCTAATCCATGTCTAAGAGCTGAGGCAGTGCTGTGCCACTGGAAGGATGTGCTGTGTAGATTCTGATGTCAAAGCAAGGTTTTATTTGCTGTGGAAAATATGAATGTTTCATCTTATCTGCAATATCACAGGAAGCAAGGGATCCCTCAGTGACACTCCCTGCCCTCTGTGTTTTCTCTCACAATCTCTCATTTCTGCTTTGGTTGCTGTGTGCATCTCCTGCTCTGCGTTGTCTTTTTTCCTAAATGGGAAACAAAATACAAGAACAGTAAAAATCAACCTGTAATCCTACCTTAAGCAATTAAATATTGTCAGATACATTTTCCATATGGTTTCACTCCTGTCCATGGCTCAGGGGCAGCTGCTTCTCTGCATTTTTCGGGTCCCTGTGCTGGTTTTGCCTGGGCTGGATGTGTTGCATTGTTCTCACTTTCTTGCACCCTCCCTTTGCTGACAGTTCTCCTTTGTCTCCGCTCTGCCACCCTGGAAATGCAACTGAATTTTGGGAATCCACACTCCAACAAAGCAAAGTAGTGACCTAGGCATGTTTCCATACAGGTTTTCCTGGCAGGAGCGAGGCATGAAGGGTGGAAGAGTTTTAAAAAGGCAGTTTGCAGTACTGCCTCCCTGTTTACTCCTGTCCCATCCCTCCCTTTCCATTATTTGCACATAACTCTGCCTGTGCACACATGATGAAATTTGAAGAACTGATCCGGGTTGAAAACTCGTCAATTCTCCCATCCTGCTTATCATAATGGCCTGCAGGCAGGTGCACTGGGATGGGCAGGGATTGTCCATGGGGTACAGGCTTAGGGCACAGGGGACACTCAGTCTGGCTCTGCCCCCAGGAGCTTTCAAACCTGCCACTTTTATCCGAGAGACCTTTTGGGAAGCCATCACTTCAGCTGTGGTGAGGCCTTTTGTTGTGGCAGGTTTCAAGGCTGTACCTTGAGGAACAGTATAAAATAGGGATGTGGATTCTAGTTTCAATATTTCTTAAAGGGACTTTCTGAAAACAAGCTCTCAAGTGCATTTTCCTTTGTTTACTAATCAATAGCTACTTCTTTGGCTTGCATTTATTTCCAGTGCTCACCTTGAGTGGTCACAGATCAGTGACCCTGGGTCCTGCTGTGCAGCTCAGCCCAAGTGGCTGCAATCACTGGGACCTGATCGATGGGGCTGTGGCAGCACTGACAATAGGAGTTATGCTTATTACATTGATTCTGCAAGGGTTTTTCCTAAAATGTTTACCACTGCTAGTTTTGATCTCCCTTGATGTGCTGTTTAAGGTATCTTT
The DNA here is from genome assembly GCA_013397195.1 of Hylia prasina. Lineage (NCBI taxonomy): Eukaryota > Metazoa > Chordata > Aves > Passeriformes > Sylviidae > Hylia > Hylia prasina. The sequence continues at coordinate 194,618 of VYXD01001537.1, forward strand.
CCAGGAGAAGAGTGTGGAAAAGAAGTCATGACTTCTTTTATTAGTGCTGGGGCACTGGTTGTTGATAGGAAGGTGATAATGCTGATACTGTTCACACTTCAGCTCCAGCCCAGCTACCAGCACCCTATCTGAGGCTTTTGGCCAGTGCCTGATGAAAGTCATCTGCCTTAGGACAAAGGCATTTGTCCTTTTTTTTTCTGTCCTAGATCCAGAGTGAAGCTAAGTTACATTTGTGTTTCAGAAACTTAATATACAGCATCAAGGCTCAAGAATTCAAAAAAGAAGGACTTCTGTCTTCAGAGCCAGATTTTCACATGGAAGGTCCCCAAAGCATTCATTGTCCAGAGAGTTACCAGCATACAGTCATACATTAAATCCCTTTATGTTCCATATTGACACATTAAAGACTTCTTCTCGCTGCCCATTTTCAAACTGACAGAGAGAAGCTGTCCCCAGTGCTGTAAATATTCCATGATGTAAGGTGTCCCCTCCTCTGAGGTTTAGTTACACTGAAATCATCAAAACTGGTGCTTGACAGTGGTGACTGCTCGGGGTTGCAGAATGAGGTCCCAGGCTGGGGTGAGGAACTCAGTGCAGGTAGGAGCAGCACAGGTACATCAGCAAAGCAGGTGCTTTTCCACCCTCTCTTCCTCATACTGAGTGAAGACAGAATGGAATGTGCAAACCAGAAACACGTCCTTGCTAAAATACTATTAAGTGTGAATTTCAATATGCTCTACCTCTAGATATTAGTGGGGGTAATTTGAAAGGGAGATGTGGGAACTGCTAATTTAAGTGAAATTTTAAAAAGAGCAATCAGTGTTTAATCTTCCATTAAATATTTTGCCACTTGTGCTAAAGAAACAGTTGGTAGTTTTTCAAGTAGAAAGTTGCCACTTTGCAGAGGAAAAACACATTTGACTGCGAAATGTACAGAAATGGTGACAGGAGTAGTCATGGTGGGAGCAGGGTGAAATCTGATCTTCAGTCTAACATGATTAACAAAGTAATTTATTTTTCATACGTGTGTATATGCAGGGGTTTTTTGTGGTTCTGTTTCAAAGCTTTGTTTGTGTTTTCAATGGGGTAGAGGGTAATTTAGTGTAGAAGGATGGAAATGACCTCTGATTTCACCTCATCCTGTTGGTTTATATTCTGGTGCAGCAGTGAGTAACCTGTTAATATGGTGTATTTCACACCTCATTGCTGGCCATATTAAATGTTTTTATCCTAATTCCTTAGTAAATATTAATGTACAGTATTCACTAGTATCTGTCTGTTTCGTTTACTTTCCCCATTCTTCTTTGTAATTCCTTTTATTCCCTTTATCCTATGGTGATTCTAATCAAAGCCACATCCAGTTGTTTTAATGATCAGTTTTTATGAGTCCTCCAGGCAAACTGCACTGCAGAGATATGACATTGGAGCCCAATATGATTATGCCTCTATAGAAATTATTAATTTAAGGTTTTTGCATATTGCAGGAATTAAAAACATAATAAATCAGCAGAGGTTTATTATACTAAGTGGTGTATGTAACCTATTAGCCATTGTGTTTGTTATAACTGTTCAGTATTTGTCAAGATTTCTGAAAAAACCTCATTTATGGTCCTGATCCAAAGGCTGCTAAGGCTGATGTGTACTTTGCTGTGTAACCTGACTGATCTCGGCTGCTCAGATATGAGACTGACAATAAAGAATTTTTTTTAAAAAATTAAATTAAATCTAGAATTTCCAGAGACTTCAACTGGGCTAAGACGGAGGAAAGTAAGTTTGGATCTTCTTAACAATGAGACTTGGTTAGTTTTTTTCAAATCAGTGAATATAAAAGCTCCCATGTGAACAGTTGCTTCTCGGCTCTCTGGTGTCAAGAGCGTTGTGGACAAAACCATTTGGACAAGTGGCTCTCGTGTCATTCCTGTCACTGCAAAATGCAGGAGCTGTTGTCATGGATCACAGCACTGAACAAGCACTGATCCCTCCCCACAAAACCCAAAAAGTTATAACTCAACTGCAGCAACTCCCATTTCAGCAATCAGTGTTGGCAGCAGGAGGGGCAGAGGATGAGGACCTGTCCAGGGCATCAGCTCTTGGCAGGGATCTGACCCCACCCTGCTGGGGCTCATCTGTGCTCTGGGCAAGAGGCAGCCCCTGGGCCACTGGCTCTGTTCCCAGGGAATTCCTTTGGCAAGTAGACACTGGTCATTCCGTTGAAATAATCAGTGGTGGATTGAATCAGTGTGCTGCATCTCACATGAGCAAACACGGAGCTGCTGGGTGAGTCCCAGAGATGTGACCCAAGGCAGGACATGGTGACAGTCCCTCCAGCCTGGCCTTTTTTCCTTAAAATCCCCTTTTGTTCAAAGGCATTTGACAAGCCTTTGCCTGCTGTGCTCGCTGCTCCTGGCTGCTGCAAAGAGTGGCTTGTCACAGGGAGAGTGGCTTCTCCAAGGGACAGGGATGTGGGACCTGCCTGCCTGTGTGTTTGAGAGGCTGATCTCAAAGGTTTGTACTTTGAAGGTTCCTCTTGCTGTGGCAGATGCTGGAGGTTCATTCCCGACCAGCAGGAGCAGTGAGGACACGGATTGCTCCCCCGTGTGTGGGATGGAGCAGGGGAGGGGAGGAGCTCAGGATCAGAGGGAGGTGGATCTGGGCTCTGCTAGTCACAGTCTGAATGCAAACATGCAAACATGCAAACATGCAAAAAAGACACTGGTTTTCAGCAAGTGGAGTGAGTCCGGGTGTTAGATCTTTCCAGAAGCCCCCAGGAGATGGCAGGACCCCTGCAGCCACCCCTGGGGTCAGTGCACTCCACAAGGCCTGGGGTGAAGCTGAAGGGAAGGGCGAGAAATCATCAAAAATGAGAGACAACTTCTTGGGAAGTTGGACTTGTGAATGAAGGACAGCAAGGCACTGAAAGGCTATAAAGGAGCCTGACTTGCAGTCCCTCTGCCCTACCATGTAAAGTGTGAATGCATACACCTATGTACCATTAAGGACACGCAGATAAATTCTTCCAAATGAAGCTGAAGAAACAAATTAAGCAAAAAAGATTGTGTCTGGTATAAAACTACTTCAGTTGTACTCAAAGAAGGAAGCAGATGAATCTTTTGAGTTGTTTCGTACTCAGAAGTAGAAAGGAGTGGGTTTTGGAGAGGTAAAATGAGCTAGAAACAACGTATATGACATTGAGGCTTCTCATATTTGAGAAATCAACGAATCAAACAGTTGTTGACTACTACAGAGAGGAAATGAACAATCAAAAAGCTAATAAAATTACCTTTTATTCTAGGCTTTTTCAACTTCGGGAGCTAGCCAAAGTTTTGCTCTGTGGTATAGCATATCTTTTAAAGAAATACCCATTTATAATTCTAAAATTATCAGGAATTAATCCAGTAGTTCATTCCTCTGTTATTAAAAGTGTGTGGCTTTTGCCTGCCTAAATTTGTCTGGTTTCATGTTCTGCCTCTGGGACTGTTGCACCTCTGCTAGGATGAAAAGCCTCTTCTTATCAGCTTCCCTTTGCCCAAGTAAGTATTTACTTGGTGATCAGACATGCCTTAACCTAATCTTTGATAAGCTAAATAAATTGAACTCCTTGAGACTGTCACTGTAAGATGTGTATTCCCATCCTTTAATCAGTCTCAAGACTTAGAGCCATCCAGAATTTATCACGCTCTCCCCTGATGTGTGAACACCCGTGCTGAATGTGGGATTTTGCTGGCTGCAGTGGTAACGGAATCGATTTGGTTTCACTCTGCTCTGTGCCTGAGCCACTGTGGTCCCTGTAGCCATAAAGCTGCTGGGCTCAGGGGCTGCTGGGGTGCTGCAGCCAGGCTGGAGGCTGTCCCTGCCTGCTGCCAGGCTCCTCAGGTGACCCAGCACACCCAGGGCCCAGTGGGTGTTTCCAGTGTCTGTTCTTTACTATTTGTCATGGAAATGATGCCCAGACAGTTCTCACTGTGCTGATGCTGATTGTGGCAGACCATTAACCAGCAGAGATGGAGTTTGCCAGCATTGCTGTGCAAGTAGCTCTTCTGATTATATCCAAAGATGCTGTTCTAGCATCAAAACACTACTTCTACTCAAAGAAAGAAGTGTTTTTCTCTGTCAGCAGTTTCCAAAGACTTATTTTCTTCCTTCTTCATGCTGCTCTGTAGCTGTCCAGAAAGGCTTTGCACAGCAATGGACAGAGCTGCCTGAACAATCTCTCTGCACTGACCGTGCCCTGCCTGCTCTGGGAATTCCCATTATAAAAATCCCTTCCCCAGTCACAGACTGAAAGGAAGGAAGTGATTAGGTTTGTGTGTTTGGGGCCTTTTTTTGCTGGTTGGTTTGTTTTTCCTCTGTGGGATCAGGGCCTGGGGAAGGAGGAGGGGGGTAGGGCTGGGGGGGTCTAGGTTAAAAGGTAATTATTTTTGTAACAGAATTAAAACCTGAAATACATTGAACCGATTTCTAATACAAACAGGATCAGCATTAGCTTTTAAAGGATTGCTATTATCATTTCAGGACTGCAATGTGATTTAAACTGTAATAGATATTGATTTCTATATTAGTGTTCTTGCTACTTGTATTGCGTTTCTGCTGCCATCTGCTAAAACAGGAATGGCATTTTTCACTTTATTGACTGGGCAATGAGGTGGAATACTGTATTCCTGCATTCTCTGGATCACCAAGATGACCACATGCTTACAGAGATTGGGACAAGGCAGCTGCTGGGACACTTGCATTTTAAAGTTACAGGAACCAATTAGTAAGTGTATATACAAAGAACTTTTAAAGGGCTTCTAAATCACTTATGGAAACGCAGAAATTTACTCCAAAGAGCATCACAGCTGTTCCACAGGGCACTTAGTTTTAAAGGAGAAGTAATTACTCTAGTGTCCTGTGCTGGTGGTCTGAAGCAGGATTTCCCACGCAGTTGGGTTAGCCTTAGCTGAGCTCCCACAAAAGCAGCAGAAATCTCACCCGTGTGGGCAAACACAAGTGCTGCCATGTGCTGGTATCCCACAGATCTTCCTCCCCAGTTCAGACCAGTATCAGACTGAGAATGTCATTCTCCTCACTGAGCCCAGCTCAACACATCTCAATCTGAGGCCTCCTCTCCCTCTCCCTCTCCCTC
>VYXD01001537.1:199842-324052 GCA_013397195.1 Hylia prasina
AAGGTAAGAGTAGACATTTATTTTAAAATTTAGAATCAGAATATATGAGTATAAGGATAGTTTAATTTTGCCAGAGATCTGTCTCTGACAAGAAACCCATGCAGATGTATAACTGAAATTCCCATGGTGTATTCCATCAGTCTGTATCCTAGGGAGTTCCTAGGGTTGCTTCTGTGTTGTGAGAAGCTTCTATTTTACATTTTCCTTCCTTTTTAGTCACTCTTGGACAGAAATCAGAGTGTATTGCAAAAGCCTAAAATTGAAGACAGTAAAATCTCCTCCTTCTGTGTACATTTCCTGGTCCCTGAATGCTCCATTTCTCAAACTTCAGTGGCATTATTGCATGGAGTCAATTACAAGGGTGAAACATCAGTTTTCCCTAGTGAGTGAGACTCATTGTATTCCTCCTCACCAAGCACTGGGGCACAGGAATTAGGGAATTAGGAGCCTTGGGAAAGGTTCTGTTCTGCTGTGCCCAGCCCACTTGTCCACATCAGGCTGCTGTTACGGACCCCACATGGCAACAAGGAACAGGGAGCTGGAGGAATCAATTTCAGAAGAAAATGGGATATTCCAAAAATATCAGTCATGGGAAGTATAGAAGCAAATTCATTTAAATCCTTTGTAAACAGAAAATAAATAAGAGTTGGTGTGAGTTTTGGCTGTGTTGGTTTTTTTGGGTTTTGTTTTTGTTTTTTGGGGTTTTTTTAATCTAAGAAAGATAAACATCTTTGTCTAAAGATTCATATTTTCTAAACTGTTCAGAAAGGTCAGGGAGAGGCCATCCCACGAGCACCACACCTTGCCCCATGTGTCAGGAGTTCTGCTGGAAGGAAGGAAGGGTGTCTCTGCATCTGTAGGTGGGAACTTGAGCGTGAGTTCAGTGCCAGGGAACACAGCCCTGGGGCAAAACCAGGGTATCAGCTAACAAACAGCATAAACCCACAGCATTACAGAGAGGGAATGTGGTTTTACTTAATTTGTCACTGAGTTTTTGGGCAGACTGGGTCTAAACTTGGCCTCCTTCTATGCTGTGCTTACCTAAAGCAGCCTCATCTATTTCCTGGTCAGCTCTAACCCTGCTGGTTCAAGTTCCTTCTGCAGCTTCTGTCTTTTTTCATGTCCTTTTTTTGTCCTGACTTAGACTAAAAGCTTTAGTGTACCAAGTCTGAACTTTGCTCACCTTCCACGGGGCTGGCTGCAGCAGTCTGCTGGCATTACCACAGTCCCTCTGGCATTCTCTGAATAAATCCCCTATTTGTTCTTCAGATTAGGAGCAGTTTTTTTAACTCTGTGTTTGTAAAGCTCATAAGCTTGATGCTTTTTTAGCTCAGGACTTGGCCTTGTGGCTACTACTTTTAAAGGTTGCTTTGAGCTCTGTGTGGGTAGTAAATAACTTGCCCATGTTTGCTGAGAAAGCTTTTAATTTATAGGCAAATATGTGAGTAATTCATATTTGGATTTTTAAGCAATTAATTCAAGCTGAGCACAAAGGGAGTGCATGGAGGCAGCTGAACTCTACGTGTGTTTTTGCACCTCGCACTGAAGAGTTTCTCCTAACAGGGAATGTCTGCAGCTGCTGCTGTGGGCTGGGGGAGTTTATTCCTCACTCAAAGCAGGCTCTGGCCCTGAGCTGTGTGTTTGGGGGTGGGACCCATGTGCCATGGGGCAAGGGCTGGCTTTTGATCCTCTCTGTACAGGGCCATGGCAGAGTCTAACAAAGCCCAGCTCTACAGAGTCCCCAGCAAACAGCTCCATTTCCCAAACCATGGCAATATCTCATCAGACCCCTTATGGGGGGCTAAATGAAAATTCTTAGAAAACCAGGGTTGCTGTTGGATTATGGCATAAATCCTTAACACTCTGAAGTTGTTTTTGTGCCCAGTTGCTGTAATAAAACAGGGCCTCATGGTCCTCCTCTGCATTTGTTCTCCCAGATGCAGTCTGGGAATGGAGACACAGAAAATGGGTCATTTTTCAAAGGCTATGGGGCAATCTTTCAGGGCAGGGGATGGAATTCACCTCCTGGGAATTCCAGCCTGAGCTCCTTGCCCTGCAGTAGGGCCAGGCATGGTGTGCTGTCACTGAGCTCAAGTGTAGCTCCTGTTGGGTGGCTGCTGCTGAAACAAAGCCTGCAGTGGGGAATGTTTATCATCCCGCTCATAATGAAGCCATTACACTGCAGTCACAGCTCTGAATTGCAGCTAATAGATTTTCATTTTGTTTTCTCTGTTAAGTCATATTTGATAAATGCAGAAACATGTAGGGAGCAGCTTATCTCAAGTAGACAGTTTCTCTTTAAATGGGTGGCTCAAATGTGCTTTGCATGAGGATTTTTGGAAAGAAAAAAGGGATTCTGCAGGAAATCTTTACAGCTATTAAATGACAAACCCAGAGTATCCACTTGCTGAGTACAAGTCTTCTCCCTTTTCAGGATGTGTTGACTTGCAGCTGTTGAAGATAAACATTTTCTTCTTGGTGTATGTGTACCTGTACTCATGTACTTGGGCTTGTGTGCAAAAATTCTATAGTATTGGGTATGTAATTCTGTGCAATGCATTCTGTGGGGTCTAGGAGATTGGCTTTAAAGGATCTTGCTCAAATTCTTTTATAGGAAACAAACAAAACTCTATTCTGTGCTTCTCAGCAGACAAATGCATAAGGATGTAGTTTTTCTCAAATTTCTTGTCTTTTTCTCTTATTTTGAGCTGAAGTGGAACAGGGTAGGCTGGGAAATGATAGCACCAACATGTGATGTACCTTTGCACTAGGTTGTCCTTCCAATTACTCTGAAAAAGATTTTGGTACAAAGTTCCTCGACATATGTCATACGGGGAACTGGAGGTAATTTTTTTTTTCTTTTTAAATCCTGGTTCAAAAGGTTCTTAGCAGAACTAAGCCAGCATTCCTTGACAGACTGAAGCTAAGCCTGTCTCCCAGCACTATCCTGGGCAGCGTTGTCAGCACTTCCCAACCACAAGGCCGGAACGCAGCCATGCAAATCTGTTTGGGGTGAATTTTCAAAGGGCTTTTCTGGCTGCAGACAGGGATTTCAGCAGTACCCAAGCAAATCCACGGCAGGCTTTTTGCAGCAGTGACAGAACCACACGGGGCAATCCCCCCTGGGGCGTTTCAGAGCCCGTTAATTTGGGAGGTGCAGAGGCCCAGTGTGGGCACCGGGGTCCATCCCAGAGCCACCTTTCCAGGCCGGGCACGGAGCAGGTTCACATCAGGCCCTGTGTGCCTGCTCTGACCCCACACCCAGCTCTGGCTGCACAAGGCCACTCTGAATGGCTGGATCTAAAGGCTGAAGTGTTTCTGTCACTGCCACCCCTCTTTGGCAACAGTCGTGCCGTTGTTGGCGACGCTCTTGTGGCCCTTTTTCTTTTTGCCTCCCTCCACTTTCGTCCCCTCCATTTGCCTTCTGGGCCTTCTCCTCACCCCTGTGCTGCCCCATGTGTTTTCCCAGGGTTTGCTTTCTCAGTTCTTTCATCTGCCTGCGCCGTTTGTTTCTTATGCTGGATGGAATTCTCTCTGCTGTGGTTCCTGCTGCAGGAGATGGGTTTGGGAAGCACATCTCTCCGTGGCTGGGCTTTGGGCTTCCTGTGCCTTCACCCACGTGCACATTTGTGCCCTGTCCAGCTTCTCCTCTGCCCTGTTCCCATGGCTGTGTGTCTGCAGGCTGCTGTCTTCTGTCTGTCCCTCCCTCCATGACCGCCACTGGCCCCAGGCTGTCTCCTCCAGCTGACCTTCACCCCAGCCCAGCCCAGACATATAAAACAAAATTAGCCACCATCACATATTTCGATAAACAAGGCAGCCAGCGGATCGTGTAAACTGTGAGCCATGCACCTACAGTAATATGACCTCAGACCATTAAAATCACATACTTTGGTCTGGTTTAGGATTTGTATATAAATGTTGTACAGAGACACTTTATAAGAGCTTGGTGAAGCAAAATCTGGTCTTGGATTTCCATAGTACAGGGTTTAAGAGAAGGAATTAGAAGTTTGAGAGAGTGTTTGTTGAAATTCCTGATGAATTACACCAAATCAGTCTGTTTATCAGAGCACTGTCATCTCTGTAAGACTAAATGACGGGAAAATACACGCGGTGAAAAATCCCACGTTGTGAAAAAATTGATTAATCTCTTAAACTGTTCTTCCAAATGTTTTGTTGGAGCAAAATATATACAAAACTGACCTTTGGAGGATGTTGCTATGAACTGGAGGCTTACCTGAGAGCTTCTGCAGTCACAGACCATTACTTCACATTGTAGTGCTGCTGGAAGGAAAAGGGCACATGCTGAGTTCAAGCAGACAGTATGAAAATTCTGCTGAATGTTCTTAGCAGATTCTTCAACCAAAGTTGCATTTCTCTGTATTAGTGATGGTAAAAGCAAACAGCAGTTGCCTTGTTGGAGCTGGACGGTTTCTCCACCTCAGAAAGTGCCAGCATGGCTTTGCAAAAGGGCACTGTGTCCCCAGGCATCTTGCTGAGTCAGCTGCTGCTCCTGTGCCAGATTTGTGTCTGAACTCTGAACCACTGCTTTCCAGGGCACTGGAGAGCAGCAGTGAGCAAGGAGGGTTGTGTTGGAGACACCCTTGTGGCATGCCAGGCTTCAGAAATGGGTGGGCACAATCCTGGCCCTGCTGGCCACAGAGCTGATGCCTCTAAGGACAATCTGTTTGCTTCCAGCCTGCGTGTCCTGGGCAGGAACGTGTGTGAAAGCATCAGGCACACTCAGGGGGTGCTGTTAAGCCCCTCTGAGATGAGCTGTGCTGCTCAGAGGTTCTGGTGCTCCCACAGTCCAGTCCATCGTGGGCACATGCAGCGTGACAGACGCAGAGTGGCAGAGAACAGCCACCTCCTCAGTGACCAGGGAGAGAAAAGGTGGCTGTCTGAAAAGAAAGCGTGCAAAAGTCCTAGGAATTGAATATTCACACCCAAGAAAATCCTGAAATCTTTAATTCAAAGCTAAGTGGCAAGAGTCTTTTCACTGCAGCCAGTAAAGCTGGCTTAAAACAAATAAGAGGTGATTCACACTAAAACTGTCCAATTCTTCTTTTCCTTTCCTCATACAACACAGGCACTAACATTTGTAGGGAGTGCAGACAAATGCTTTTTGTTTCTGTGCAGAAGTTAATTTTGTCCATGCAAATAGTTGCAATTGCAATATTTTATTATCAGTTGTTTTGCACTTTCCATGGAATTCAAACTTTCTTTGTGCACCCCTATTTTTTTCTTTAATTCTTCTGTTTCATTAAGAGTAGCTTCCTGAGACTTCAGACGTAAGAGCTGATGTTTCTGCTGTGTCTCTGAATGGCTCTGCAGCACTGGGATGAGCTGTCAGGAGAGTCCTCTGGAGCTGGCAGAAGCTGATTCGTGGCAGAAATGTCCCAAAATGACCAGACTGTCCCTATTCAGCAGGGCACTGAAGTGTATCTCTTTGATGTTAAAAGGATGTAAATATTGGCTTAAGGTGTTCAGTGCAGTAAGAATTTTAATTAAAATATGCTTTCTTCAGTAATGTGGCTTAGATAAGATCAAACTCTTGGACAGCTTCAGTAAAGAAATGTTTCCCACAATATTTGTAAATATGTGGTGAAACTGATTTTGATTTTTAGTGCAGATGCAAACTTAATTTATTTTCTTGTTTCCACTACATTAGCAAATCTCTGAAAAATTGGAAGAGTTTTCTATTGCATTCATTCAAGTTTATCATCACATTGATGTTTTTTACAACAAAGAACCAAATCCATGAGATTTTTTGGTGTATTGATGGATGTTTGCTTTCAGTTGAAAAGTAATTGAGACTTCTCAGCTAGCAGGTCTATTTACACATAGTAAATATGCTGCAACAATATTTTCCTGTCAAGGCTAACTATTTAAAAAAAAACACAGAAGTTTGAAGGCATCAAACTTTCCAAATTTCCTTGAGGCTTTTGAAACTGTTCGAAAATGTGATTTTCCTCCTACAAGTTTGACAAAAGCATTGAAGAATCACATCTCCCTACATATGAAATTACCTTTAGCAAAAAAATACAGAATTTATCCCCTCTTAGTATAGAAGAGTAACCTTTTGATCAAATGCTAACATGAAAAATTTGGGAGGAAGATTCAGTAAGACTCTCATCAGACATCACCAAACACCAACAATCTCAGTTGTGCTTTTCCTGTTCTGTTTTTTAAGGAGAAAAAAAGCTTAGTTCATAGAAACCTTTCAGAATCAGTCCCTCAGGATCAATCTGTTTCCTGTGCAGAAGGATGTAGGACATACTTAAAGAACTGGGTTGACTTGTCACTGTAGCATCTACACTTACACAGTGATTTTATTCCCTCACCAACCTTGTGAAGAAGATAAATCCCTTCCACAGTGCTGGAAGTGGGATCCAGGAGAGATCAGATTTTCCAGATTGTGACTGGAACTACCCCTGGCTGAGCCAAGGGCTGTGCTCTACTTGTCCTGGCCTCACAATCCATAGCCATAAGAACGATCTGTGGTTGTTGCCAGGCCCTGGTGAGACACAGCACATCTCCTGTAGCCTCATTTGGAATGTTCACCACATCACTGGGAGAATTTGCTGCTGTGGAATCATTTAGCAAAGCAGAACAGGAGTTACTGGATCACAGCAGTCACCACACACTCCTGAGCAGGTGTGGAGAGGAGTGTTCCCTCAAACTGAAATGATTGACGTTTGGTTTGAGATAGCCCTGGCAATTTGCAAGGCTGATTTTCTTAGTAGGTGCTAGTTGGAGATGTTTGTTTGGGGAATTGCTTTGCTTTGCAGTCTGATTTTCGAGGGCAGTGTTTGGGATACAGGAGATGTTTCTAGGGAGAGCAAGTTTCCAGTCCTTTTGCATGTGTTCTGTGGCCTTGTTGGTGACATGTCCATGCTGGGTGACAGCTTCCTTCTACCAAGAGGTGTCATCTTTGGAAGCAGGTGTATCACACAGCACCCTTTAGATCTTTCACAGCCTGGCTTTCTGTGCTTCCCATACAGCACCGAGGAAGATGTCACCCAGAGCTGATGCTATTCCAACTTTTCTCATCCCCTCTGTGCCTAAAGACTTGTGAGAGAAAGACCAGAGTGCTGCCCTTCATGGGGAATTACTGCTAAATCACAACAGGGATGGCAGCAGGCAGGGAAGGGAGCAGTGGGGCCTCTCAGCTGCAGCTGCAGCCCCCTTGCATGGTTCACCTGTGGCAGCAGTGCTCCCGTGGCGTGTGGAACTGTGCAGGGTGACACTTGGAGATGTGAGCCTTGTGTTCTGCTGTGCACTCACTGATCTCATCCCGTTAATCCCTGGGCTCTGGGGATACTGTGCCAATGTGAGTTACTGGATCCCATCACATGGAAAGGGATGTGTGAGCTACCAGGGAGGAAACCGCTGATGTCAAGTCAAACTCCTGATCAGTTCATTTCTGGTGAATGCTCGTCATCCAGGCAGGTTTGCTCTAGAGGGAGATGGCAGATTCAGGACAGAACATAATCCCTGCTATCAAATGGCAATTATGAGAGCAAATACCTGTCTGTACTCATTTTGAGCTGGATGCTGAGCAGATAACACCACTGTGCAGGATGTTGCCCAGGGAATGCAGAGAATTGCAGGATTTCATAACATCTTTCCTTAAAGGCCCTAGAACTGAGAGGTGTTCTGTCTGTTTTACAAATGTGTTCATTTCTGAGACAGATCAAGATGCAAATTTTATTTATGACAGAGATTAATTAGCAATAGAGGTTCTAAGTGTGGTTGGTTTGAGGATTTTCTGCCTGGTGGCACATTCCCATAGGAAACTGAAGCCCACCAAGGTTTGTCAGGGGGACAGCTCACCATGCTGGGGCACAGCCCAGGTTGTTGTCAGGGGTATTTTGGGATGTGCACGTCTCCTCCCCATTGTCCCCGTTTTTTTCCTGCTTGGCACCCTAGGTTATATTTCAAGAAGGATTAAATGCATTGGAGCTTTTTACTGGAGGATTCTGAAGCTTTATTTCCCCACAGGGACTCTTTTGAACTGATAAGTGACTTCTCTAAAGGGGGGGCGGAAATTTCCTTTCAAATCACTTTTATTTTTGAGGTTCTGTTAAAGGAGTGGGCTCCTCTGTGCTCTCTTTTGTGCTCATGCATAACACAATGTGATACCTATCAGACTGCATAGAAAAGTTGCTGGGTACAAGCAAGAAGTGTCCTCAGCTTTCCTCTCAACAATGTTTTTAATTTGGAGCAAGTCACAGGCCCTTATTTCTCCCCAGATTATTCCAGGCAGCTCTCCAGTAAAAACAACTAATTCGTATTTTGAGATGCCAGAAGTCTCAAGGGAAAGATTTTTCCATCACGCCTTTCTTTTGATTTAGGCATTGCTCCCCAGGTTTTCCTCTCTCTTTGGTTTGCCACTTTGTCACTGAATGAAGTCACCTAGGAGGGGATAGGGAGAAGATTATCAAGGGATGGGGTTGGGTAGCACATGAAGTTCTGCAATTTCTTTGCTTTCAGAGTACAAAGCATGAAACTAGAAGCAAAGCATGATACCTAGAAACAGAGGCCAGACAAAATTAAAAGGATAAAAGTGGACCTATTTAATGAAGGGCCTTCAGGTACATTAAGGGCAGATGAAGCCTCCCCAAGGGGCTACACCCAAAAATGGTCTTAGTCTGAAAAATTAGTTTTTCAGACAAGCATAAATTTGTTCTATTTGCATATCAGGGGTTAATTCTCCAATTCCAGCTTCAGGTAATGAAGTCATTTACCCCCAGTTTGCTCTCCCCCAGTTGACTTTTGTTTATACTTTTCAGTGCCTGAGGCTGTGAGGAGTCCTTGAGTCCCAGGCCTAGAGAGGAATTGTTGTGTCTGAATAAAACAGGAGAACTGCAGGTGACAGACTATGGAGCTTTGGAGTTATACACTAAAGAATTGCAGGATTACAAATATATGAAAACTAGAAAAGCTAAAATCCTAAGGCATCATAGGAACAGTCCCACTCTGCCCCCTGAACAGAGAGGGATGAGCAGCCCCTGACCCTCCATACTCACCCTCAGCGTGGCACCCACCTCTTCTTCACCCCCATCTCGTTTGTGGGTGACTGATTACCTGGGTTCTGACAGTGCTGACAGACCCAGCTGCCAAATTAACTTGAGCAAAGCAGACAGCAGTAATGTACTGGTTTGTTCATTTGATTTCCATTAGAGCGGGTTTATAATGACTATAAATGATTATTTTTACAAGAGGTACATAAACAAGTAAAATTGAAATGACTGCTCTGCATGCTACTGCACGTTCCTGATGCTGGATTTCTACGTTTACAAATGAATTCTTTCACTTCCAGTGGCTGATTACTGCCAGAAAGAGCCTGTGCCTGTACAGGATGGCAATCCCTCCTGTAGTGTGTGGATATGGGGATGGCCATTCCATTCACTTCCACAGAGAAGGGATATGAATGAGAGCTTTGGGGTTGCAGAGCCTCCCTCTAAAGCTTAACCATCTTTTGTTTTTTTAGAACAGTTGATACTCAATATTTTTGTGCATTAATCAGTGTTCTGGATGCACGGCAGGTGTAAAGGTTTCATATGCCAGCAGTCCAGGAGGGTCCCTTTGTGCCAGGACAGTGCTCTCCAGCAGAGCTCCCTACACAGATACCCAGTCCCAGGAAAAGGCTGAGCTCTGTTTCTACACAGGTGTTATTGTTGGCAGTGTCAGGCTGTGCCTGCCCTGTCAGAGAACTTGTGCTGTTCCCTTCAGCACACAGGGACCAAAAACGTTTGGAGCAAACAGGAGAAATAGCACTTTGACTAGGGGAAGCAATCAGGATGTGCAGAAAGCCAGAAACATCAGAGGAAAAGCAAAATTGCTTACAGATACCTGAGGAAAGAATCTTCATTTCCTTCCAGAAACTTGGGGCGAGTGTCTCATACCGAGACACGAGTAAATAAGTACTGGTCACTACAGGAATGGGTACAAAGTTGAAGACAGGAGGAAGATTAGACATGTACAAAGTTGCTTTAAAATGTTAATTGCGTCGTATGCTTGGTCAAGCTTGAAGTTCTCTTTACATAATCATTCAGTGTGTTTCAAGAATAAAAATCTAACAGTGTAGCAGGTGGGATAAAAAGCAAACTCCTGCCTGTCCCAGCCTGTGCAAGCAAGGTTTGATCTGTGTGCTGCATGGTGATCTCCAGATGCTGAGGCATATGTTATCATTGGATACCTTTATTTTTTAGAGGCAGGTTGGATGGCTTTGTAACTTCTCACAGGTGCTGAGAATGTCTGAATTAAATGCATGTTTGTAGTAAGTCTGTCAGATTGTGCTTCAGGAACCTGGTACCATTCATTTCCACAGTAGGAAGAATTAAAAAACCCCAAATCACACACACACACAGAGAAATACTGAACTTATCAGACCTTCACTATCACATGTGATAACCTGTATCACATCACATGTGAAACTTCTCATAGACTGCATAATTTAGGGAAGGCTATTTCATCTTGCTCTGTTTCATGTTTGTTTGCTGACAGCTTTCTCCACTGTGACTCTGCTTTAGTACTTGCAGTTTGGACTTCACTGCACCTCACAAGAGCAGCAGCTGCTGTGTACTTCTGTCATCACATCTGTTGTTACTGTATATTTTTCATTCTACTGGGGTTTTTTGATGCCTGTCCTGTTTTTAGCAAGGACAGGCATTCAGTTATGGTACACCCAAGCTAATTACAATGAATGAATGATCCAAGTATTCCTGGAGCCCTGGTGTTAGATCAGACTGTACAAACAGAACAAAGACAATCCAATCCCTCATCAGATATTGTGGGCTAAGAACCACAAGCTACATGTGAGCTACAGGCTTGAAAGCCAGAATATCATCACCTACAGTTTGATTTTGATTCGGACAAACAGTAAATTATCTTCTGGTAAATGGAATTAAATGACATTTGGCTGCACCAGTTTCTGGACTGAAGGATGGAAGTATAGTGCTGACTCTGAAGGCCAGTGCAAGTTTCTGCTGTGACCACCACCTGGATGATTTTAGCCACTTCATGTCTGTTACTTCATCTGAAAAACAGGAATGATATTTCCCAGGAGTGCTGCCATATTCATTGTTTGTAATATCTGTTAAGACTCAAACTAAAGACTTTTTAGGAGTGTAAAAAGTTACTTCTCCCATTGATTATTCTGAAATTACTGTCAAGACAGTCATGCTTTGATTTAAGAACTGCTGGGGTCTCTTGTTACCTGCTTTAGGGGTCAGAACTCTTGGCAGCTGCTGAAATGGTTTTCCATCTGCCCAGGTCTCTTTAACACGTGTATTGTAGTGCTGAGTAACTCTATTCATTCCATCTTATGTCATCTTGGATCTTTCTTCAGGCCAAACTGAAACCCTCCTGCTCACAATGAGTAGTACCACACTCCATAAAAGTCTCATTGATTTCAGAAAGGCTTCCACTGATATGCTGTACTATTCATTGTTAAGTAAGGGAATAAATATCTCACTCTGTCTGTGTACAGTGAGAGCAGCAGAAACTGGAGGATGGGGAGTGGGAATTACAGAGACAAGGAAACCTTTCATTTTAAAAAGATGCAAAGAAAACGTGATTCATCTGAATGTCTCAACTCTAAAGAAAAGCTTTCACTGGCAAATGATAGAATATAGTATAGTGGCTGACATATGTAGTAAAGCAGAATTTAGAAATCTCATAACAAACAAGAATATAAATTACTTGGCTGTTGCATCATAAATTTTACCTAAACAGTGGAAATTCAACTGAAGTATGACTAACGGTTGAAGAATTTCAGGATGTAAAAGATGGTATTTCTGGGAGTGAGGCAGGGGTTTGTTTGGGTTTAGCTGCATTCATTTTCTGTCACATTTTACAAGCAGTTCCTTCAGAAGTCACATAATACACTTGCAGCACAGCTTCAAAGCTGTGGAAAAAAACAGGGGTTTAATTTAGTGGTTTTAAAGGCTACATAAGGGCACAATAACACCTGAGTCAAAAGTACTTTATACCTGTAAATGTTTTGACCTTTGTCGCTCAGAGAGCCCTGCAAAAACAAACCCCCTCTCCTGATACACACAGTGCTGAGCAGTGCCTGGCAGCAGGCTGGCAGATGGTCTTGGGGTGACACAGATTTACCTGTAGGAGGATGTAAACAAGTGGAAGAGCCCCTCAGCTGCATGTGCAAGATGCAGTTTTTAAAAGAAAAATGCAGCTGTGTGCATCACGTTGGTTTAGACCAAAACACAGGTCATACTGGAAGGTGCAGAAAACAGCTGTACCTTCCCTCCCGTCCTCATGTCATCCCCACACTCTCTTGCACAGTCCCCTTCTTCCTCCACTGCACACAGGTTGCCATTCCCACCTGTCCCCCAGTGCTGACATTAACCTGTGCTTCATCCTGCGTGTGGGATGGGCGGTGCTGAGGGCAGGCTCTCCAAGGAAAGCTGTCCCAGGTGCTGAGCTGGCTGAAGCAAGGTGTTGGTTCGCTGCAGTGTGTGCTCTGTTAGGAGAGGCAGGGGAGCACACCTGGGAGTGTTTCTGGGCACGGAGCAGCTGCTGCTTTGCTTTGGTGATGCAAGTGCTCAGCTGTGCTCCCTGGCCCCACCACAGCACCGCAGGGGGATATTTCTGGAGATGCATCTCAAGGTCTTGATTTTAATGAAAGTTACAGATACTCAGTTGGTCTGAAAACAAGACAAAGTACCTGGACACGCCCTTGGAATAGCATTTGGCTGATGTTTGCAATTGCCTATTTCCGATTATTTTTGTCTGCAGAGTGATGAAGTAAATTGATGAAAGTTCAGCAATCATAATCTCATGCATGCTTTATTATTGCCATTGCTGCTGTACCCAGAATCCCCAATTAAAGCAGTTATGTTTGTAATTTGGGCGGAGTCTTTCCTTTTCAATAGGTAAGCAAAAAGACAGTAATGAATTTTGTACCAGGCTACCTCTGCTTAGTCAGCTTTCATTTAAAGCAGATTGTCTCAGGAAAAGGAAGAATTAAAGCGCTGGTAATTTTCAAATGCACGGGTAAATCAGACTTTCGATCGTGTTTGTGATTTTGCTGCCTTGAAGTTTTCCTGGAGAGCTGGTAAAGCAGAGAATAGTCTTCCAATAGAAACCCTGAGCTTAATCAGTCCTATTGTGACTCTAAGCCAAGCTCGTCTTTCAGTTACATCCAATTCAGTCCAGTTAATTTTTCCTTGGCACAAGTCATTATTAACAGTACTCAAATAATTCATATTTTCATAAAATCATAGAATAGCTTGGGTTGGAAGGGACCTTTGTTAAAGGTCATCTAGTCCAAGCTCCTGCCCCAATGCTTAGGGACAGGGTTTAGGGTTGTACTTGGCAGTGCTGGGTTAGAGGTTGGACTTCATGATGTTAAAGGTCTTCTCCAGTCTCAACAATTCTATGGCTCTTGAAATGACCAGCAAGTCATTTATTTTTTTCTCTAGTGAGCAGATTAAAGATCAAGGCTCCATTGTATTTAATTAGAAGGAAATAGGAAAAAGGAATGTCTTGAGAAAACCCAGGAAGTGAAAAAATAAAAATCAGGCTCCCGGGTTTAAAGAAAATCAGCAGCTGTTGGGCTTCTGAGGCCTTACGGCCATGCCCTCCCTCTCAGGTTACAAATGAACCGGGTAAGGTGTTCAGCAAGCACAGCCCCACAGCAGAGCCTCCAAATGTCACCCAGCCGAGGTGCCAGTGACGCGCGGCACATCCCGCCACGCGCCCGGCGTATTCCTCGCGCGGGAACCCGGGAGCTGCGCCTTTCAAGTCTCCCTCTTTGGCATTTAGCCAAGAGTGCTGAGGCTTTGAAAAGCAGGATTGTTCTGAAAGGGGGTGGCAGTTCCAAGCAGCCATTTGCCATGGTATGGCACATCCATCATCTCCCTGTAATCCACGACTCGTGTGCTCACATCGCAGACAGTGCTCTTTTCACTGGCTGAGCGGCTGCAGCGCCTGCCAGAGAATTAGGGGGAACTGGCCAGCCTTCAAGATTTCTTCACAAGGACTTCTTAATCAGCTCCCATGCCTCTGTACTCTTATGGCTGTGTGTCTGGTAATTTGCTGTACTTTATGTACACTCTGTTCATCATACAGATTGGCTTTTTACTTTCTGCAGCAATTCCTCTCACTTTGCCAACACCTTGCCATTTGCAGCTTTAATGCCTATCGATAGCACTTCATCAGCAATAGCTGCCAGTGTATATTCTTTTTACAAGATGTTCACCCTTGGTTTTTATAGATAGTTACAAATTTAGTCACAAACTGATCGAATACTTGGTTTTCATTTGCTTTTTACATGGAGTAGATTCATCAAAATGAATGGATCGTCAGAAGATTGAGAACAGTGATAGAGAAGCTTCTCTAGGATGGATTAGTGTCCCAGGCCAGAGTCAGCTCTGACAATCCCATCCCTGCGTGCCTTGTCTGGGTTTTGAAACCTTCACCAAGAGGGTTTTCACAGCATCCCATAGGCAGCTGCCTGCATAGCCCTAATGCTGGTCCTCATCCCACTACCAACACACAGCCCCTAATTTGCTTTTCCTCTGCCCTGGGAATCTTCACTCCACAGATTGAGCCACAGGAACCTGAGCAATCGCATTGTTAAAGAAGTCAGGGCAGAGAGGGCATTTAATACCTCAGTTTTTGTAGTGTCCTCTGTCACCCTGAACCACTTACCACATTTCTCCTGGTGTCCCTTTCACTGGTGATGGGTCTTTCCTGTGGCACATCACATTCATGCCACTGTCCGTGCAATTGGAGGTTTTGCTCTCCTATTTGTCACCATGTGCCCCATCCCACCGTCCTCTGCCTCTCCTTTTCCTTTCTGGCTGAACCTGATTGAGCTGTGCGGGGCCACTTCTTCTCTGCCTGCCATGCTCTGCCACACTAATTTGAGACAGTTTGCTAAAATTATTTCTCTCTGACAGACGTCAGTTTTAAGCAAAACCTATTACCAAAAAGCAACTGGATAGTGAGAGTAAAGTCCAGAGCAAACCTCAGGCACTTCTTCCAGTGCAGTTTCAAAAGCATTTGGTGTAAAGATTGTAACTCACAAGTCAATCAATTTGCTTCTAATTTTTTTGATGGAAACTGATGGAAATGTGGGATGGGGAAGAGATGGTGCATCGGTCCATGTACAAGGACTTTTTTTGCTCCTAAGGGATGATGATACTACAATAATCCTTGTATAAACAAGGCTTGATATTTTACAAGGAAACTATGTTATTAGTTCCATTAAAGTTGCACAGAGTTGCGTGACCACTGTCACTCCACAGCAATTTTTTTCATTTACTATCAGTGGCAGAACTAAACAGCCTTTTGATATTCAGTGAGGTGCAACAATTTGTTGCAGAGAAACAGATACAAGATCGTATCTTTTCCTGCCTTCTCCTGCTCTGTAGCTAGAAATAAATGCTTTGAGTGTTGCAAGGTCTCATCTCACAATATCTTCTGCTCTTTGGAATACCCATGGTGAAACTGAGGGGTTCCAATGACTGGGTGACACATCACAGGAGTATTTCTGTTACACAACAGCCTTGAGTTGCTTTCAGCTTTGGAGATGTCAGGAGCCTGTAGTGCTTGAGTGTACCTCGAGGTCAGTGATAGAGGGATGTCTCAGGGCATATCCCAGACTTGCATACACACGTGGTCAGTTGGAGAAGATTCAGTGAAATGATTAGTTCTATCTCTTCTGATTATTTTGAATGGTTCTAATGTAAATTTGTAACAAGAGAGCTGTAAATCAGTGGGATTTCTAGTTTAGGGTTTGATTGCAGCCTTATGGATGGCTGGTAACTTGGTAGCTGTTCTGTATACCAGCACATGTTGGGGTTTAACTGAATGTTAAAATGTCCGCTGTTGTTCTTTGCTGCCCTTTAATTACCATTGTTTATATCTTCCTATTTTTGATTTGACGGTGGTGCATGAATGCCCCAGTCAGGATCATAACCTTGGCTACTGTAGGTGCACAGAAATTACTGTCCATGTCCTGAAGAGCCTACACAGGCCAGTAAAGAAGACTGAATGGTTGTAAATCATTTTCTGAGCTCCTTTTCTTTTTACAGTTCATGGCTCAGGGAACACTGCTCAGCAGCAGTGGTTAGAAAGACTCTTCCATTCACCTTGCGCTGTCTCTGCCTGTCTGGGAAGTTGTTCCCTCTGCTTTGTAACACACCAATCTTTATGAACCTTTGTTTCAGATCTCTAATCTATCTGTAAATTAGGTGTTTTTCCTGGCTACCTCAGTTTGCAGTGCTTTCTCCATCATCTGGCTCCAGTTATGTAGATCCTCACATCTATCTCTGAATAAATGTTCTTAAAAGTTATAAAGCAGAAAGATGCCCTAGGTAAGCTGCTTTGATACAGCTGCTTCAAGCAGGGAGAGCACACTTGAAGTGTAAAGGTTAATTTCACTGATCTCAACTCAAGTTAAATACGAATTTAATGAAGTCCAACAGATGCTGAGTTTACTATTCCTTAAAACATAGTTTCTCCATATTCTTTACCCAAGTAAACAGTCGGTGATGTTTTCTTTTCCAGCAAAGGATATATTACTTGGCCTAAATTTTTGTAAGATGTCAGATGACAGGAATGGGCCTACTGAGACAAATCTTAGTGTTCTCTGGGGGAAAAAACCTAACAGTTTTTAGATGGGATAGGGTTAATTTTCATCTTAGTACAGTGCTGTGTTTTGAATTCAGGATGAGAATAATGTTGATAAGACACTGATGTTTTGATTGTTGTTAAGCAGAGCTTACCCTGAGTCAAAGATTTCTCTGTTTCCCATGCTCTGCCAGTGAGGAAGTGCAGAGGGGGCTGGGAGGGAGCATGACCAGGACACCTGACCTGAGCTGGCCAAAGGGATATTCCATGCTACAGGCCCAGTGTACAAACTGGGAGGAGCTGTCCAGGAGGCACTGGTCACTGCCTGGGGACAGGCTGGGCAGTGGCCAGCAGGTGGTGAGCAAATGTGCAGTGCATCACTGACTTCTCTTGGGTTTTAGTCCTCTCTCCTTTTCACTACAAGAATTGTTAGGTTTCATTTTTTGGGTTTTTTTCTGATTCTCCTTCCCTCAGAGATAGGGACAGGGGACTGAGCCAGCATCTGTGTGGTACTCAGCTGCCAGCTGGGGTTAAACCACAACCCTGCTTGAGCTGGTTCCTGAATGGGAGCCCTGAGGAGCAGACCTCTACCTGCTGTGTCAAACTGGTGACCTGAGCTCATGATCCAGCCCAAAGTGCAGTTTTTCTGTGCTGGTTATGGCTCAGGTCTCAGCCAGGGCCAGGAGCAGATTGCAGGGGTGGAGAACCAGCACTCAAACCCTTGCCCCCACAGGAGGGTGAGCCACCTGTCATCATGCAGACATGTGGATGTTTGGCATGCATCAAGTAAAATTCAAATTCTTAATTCAAAAGGAAAACCCTTGGTAATCCTAAATGAACAACTGTATACCTGAATTCCACATGGGATCTTATGGAGCTCTTCTGCAGTTGTAAATTCAAGGACCTCTTATAACCTGTGGTGTCAGTGATATATGGCTTAAGTAGATTATGACACAGTCAACTTTGACTGCAAATTTCTTCTAACCAAGATGGAATCTGCATGTGAAATGAGGTTTGCTAGGCCTAGACATCCACAGGCTGGCCTGACTTGCACAGCAATCCCAAGTACAGGTTCACATCAGAGATCTTAATTATTGTCTCCAAACATCAGGCAAGTAATCTGCATTTTGAAGAGTCTCTAAATGGGTATTTACATAATTTATGTTGTACAAAGTCCACTGATGTGTATTTGCATAATAGACCACAGCAGTGCCAGCAGATCCATGGCAGCACACAAATGTCAGCTCTCGTGAACTTCCAGTGGGTTTTTCCCTTTATTGGAGCTCCTGTGACAGAAAGTGGCAGTAAAGAAAATACATATAACTGATACATCTCAGAGCAGACTGAGGGCCTGCCAAAGCTTCCTTTGCTGCCTGGAAACACCTGGGGCTCAAGCCTCCTGCTCAGTCACCTGAGAAGTGCTCTGTGTATGTTCATGCCAGTTCTGTGCATAGAAGCAGCAGAGATGGTCCTTCATGTTCATCCAGGCCCACTGAATTCCCTGATCTGGGGTCCCCACTGCTCTCCACATGCTTCCAGCAACACCCTGATGCTTGCGTGCTCTCCAGCTTCCTCCTCCTGGAAAACAAACACTTTTTCTCCGCACCCCCACCCTTAGCCCCTTGGCATGATCCACAGGATCCAGGCACGGGCGCCTACAGAAGGACCTCGGGCTTTGTAACTGGTGTCACCTGGGCAGTCAAGCTTGAGCACGTCCATGTAGAGAGAAGCCAGACCTTTGGGTTCCAGTGCAGGGTTTATCACTCTCAAAAAGGGTTTTTAGCATTCTCATGATAGTGCCTCTAGGGGGTTTAGCCCATGAGGGCTAATGGCAGTAGTGTTTTTTCCTTTTGGCCAAGTGAGAGAGCCCTGGCCAAGGTAAAGTTGAGCAGTGTTGTTACCGAAAAAAGGGGATGATATGTAGCCCTCAGTCTTATGTACCTGAGTGTTACAAGTGTTAGCAGACTTGTTCAGCTCAATCTGGTGCTTTTGCTGTAGGTGACTCCATGAAAATTGGAGGGACTATTTCACATCCTTAGAAAAACAGAGCAGGGAAAGGGATCATTGGCAGCTCCAAACAAGAATTTCCTTCCTTTAATTTGCCCCACAGCCTGAACAATGACAGAACATAGCCTTATGCATACCCTAATGCATGGGGCTTCATTCTGTAAGACTTTCTATTAGAAAAGTTTCTTTTTTTACCCTGGTTGTATATCTCCTTTCCGTTTCAGTTGATTTGGGTATTCATCATCCTGCTGACTGTGATAAGGGTTCATCGGTTTCACTGCATGCTACTAATAAGATAATGCTTTTAAGATGTTTGGTATTTTCACATGAAACATGTTGCTGCTGCTGCAGCTCCTCAGCAGAGTGATGGCTCTGATCATCCTCCCCGTCAATAACTGTCAGCTGTGATGGAGCTGGGGTTCTGGCTGGCTAGATAAACCAGCAATGTGAAATAGAGGATGTGCAATGCTGAAGAGTTGCCAGACTAGAGCAGGAGAAAAGACTAATTTAAGCTTCCATAGCAGAGCTGAAGCAAGCCTAATGCCACAATGTTTTTCTGTACTACTCCTGATGTTCAGGCTACAATGGTTAATCCAGGATAACATCTTGCCACAGTTTCTTTTGATTTCAGTTCTGAGTGAAATTAAATACTGGAAAGATTCAAGTAAAAAAAAATCCTACTGATTGATATAAGGACTAGAAGTATTGTTTGGCATTACAACTAATCCTTTTTATCATTAGATTAAAAGCAATCAGGTGCTATGTAGATTTAAGTGATTTCAATGTTTATTCTGTAATTAAACATCAATTATTATTATTATTTTTATTATTATTATATCCTATTTGAACCTCTTTAAGAGATGTTTAGTATAAGGTTCTGTGGCTGCTCAAGAAATGACAGAAATACAGGAAGCATTTTAAGCCTTCCCTGTTGCTTTTGAGATCTGGTGACTTCAGAATCTTGAAGCAGGAATTGTATCTGCCCAAGTTTCTAAGGGAGCAATGGGAATAACTGGAGGAATTTGACTGGCTTTTAAAGAATGAGGAATGATGAGACCAGCCTGCTTGCAGGGAGAAAAGACCCCTTCAGATATCTTTTAGAGATGCTTGTGATTATTTTTGTGTGGCTGCTGGAAGTTGATGTGAGTTGTGGTTATTCACTCTGGGTTGACCAAGCTGCCTGTGTTGAACTCCCCCTGCCTCTCTTTAAAGGCTGCTGAGCTGAAAGGCTCTGCCCTGAGTCCCAACCCTTTGGTGGGAGGGGAGTCTGCAGTGGCTGATTTTCTCCTTCTTGCTCCTTACAGACAGGAGATCTGCTAGTGCTAAAATGTGAGGGGGTGGCTTCCTGAGCAGAGACTGTTCCATGCTCCTGCCCCTCGCTGCCATCTCCCTGGGGAGGCATGAACACATCTCATGCAGTGGCACAGAACACTTGCTATTGTCACTTCTCTTTTGGCTGACACCCTGTTAGTTAATTGCTTAGTTCTTTCCAGTGTATTTTGGCCAGTTTGCTTCCAGGGTAGACCCAGGTAGCACAAGCAGAGCCTGCCTCAGGCTGATGCCCCTCCCTGCACAGCTCCTCTGACTGGACAGGGCACGAGAGACCTGTCCAAGGGCACACAGCCCTTGTAAATCCCTCACAGGAAGGGGCTGAGCCCTGGTATCATCTGTCACTGCTGCCCCAGCTGGCACATTCCTCTCAGCTCTCTTCCCACTCGGTGTGATCCCACAGGCCTGGCAAGTTGTGGCTGAGGAGAGCAGACCTGCAGAGCATCCTCCACCTCCAGCACAGCTCCCAGGGCTTGTGTGCGCAGCCAGCTGAACAAACACAAACCCTGGAGGGCTTTTGGAGATGGAGAAGGATCCAGAGAATCCTTCTACCCCTAGGGCTAGGCAACAGCTGCCTGGGAACGTTGAGAATTGCACTGGTGTGTGAACATAGCTCAGGCAGTAGCCTGGCACAAGGAAGCCTGAACTTCCTGGGCATAGGCCTTGCTGTACACAGGTTGTAGCCTACTCAAACCTGAATTTACTCTCAAGCTATGTGGTTGTCTTCTCATGGCATGAAGAAACTGTAAATGCTGCTTAGGTAGACCTGTGAGTGTTTTCAGAACTACTTTTCAATTTTAGACCTGAGGGCTCAGAGACATGTGCCTAACTTTAGCAGATTTGTAATAGTATTTATCTTGGTGTTGAAAGTTAAGCAAAGTTTAAGGGAACTTCCAGTCCTGGTTGTAAGTTGAAGTTACACTGCTGAAGGCCTTTTACAAAATGGAGCTCTCTGTGTTTAGAGCAGCAGAGTTAAATTAAAATCTTTATACAAATGTCAATTGCAAGTACAATTAGCAGGTTATGAAAAGACTGGATATTTGCAACATGTAAATTTTGAAGCCAAAAAAGGTGCAGTTTCTCCTTAAGGGAAAGAGTGCCAATAACACATGCTCCTTTTCTTCCTGAGAGATTAAGGAGTGTCTGGGGGAGAGGAGTCAGGATGACTTTAAATATTTTTGTACTCCCTTCTAAAATAAGTTTATAGTTTCCCTACATACAATTTAATTAAGTCTTCGATTTGACCTTTGTATTGAGCAATAAATGTTAACTGGGAAAGATGTGGGCAGAAGGAGAGCACAAACAAAGCATGCCCCACGTCAGCCAGTGTGAGAACTGTTTCTGTAACCAAAACTAATGAGATCATCAGGACAAAAGCAACAGCCAAAGCATTTTCAATTATTACTAATATTTTTCTTCCTCGAGCCAGTTTATATTTTTCTTAATTACAGCTTTGAGCTGTGGCGTGATATTTAGCAGATGCCTTCAGCACTTGGCGTGCTGATCACTTGCACACTCCAGACTGGCAGGGGCACCTAATCTTTGAAGTCTGGAGCTCACATTCATCTTTAACCATAAAGGTCAGCCCTGCATTCCTTGCATCCCCCCGAACTCCCATTAAGTTTAATAGGAGTTTGGAGCATGCGAGGCATGCGGTATCAGGATCGCTCTCAGTCCTCCCGATATTGCCAGTGAGGCATGTACACAATTTCCAAACTTAGCTAATTAATTGCACCATACAGTGAAGGCAGAAGGCTGTCACAAGGCTTTTGAGTTGTTTCTTTTATTACAAGAAAGTTACAACGAATGTTGCACAGATTTACTGGGAACATCATGTTTTACAGATACTTCCATGCTGTGTTTCAGGATATCATGTCAGCTGCGCTGCACTACGTACGAGGTATCTGGCAAACTAAACAAGCATAAACATGCAACCACAAACATGTGCCTAGGACTAGACTAAAAACAGATGTTTCCAGGAAATGTAAAAGATGTTTGGCATCTTTTAAGCTTATACTTTCAGCTTGTCTGCATTTGAATAAGTCCCATATTAATATAAACAAAATGACAAAACCTTTTCTTGCAAATGACTGATTGATTAATGGAAGTACTGTTGAATCACATGAGGTTTATTAGCTTAGATTATTTCTTCCCAAGGAAAAGATGGATTGTTCCTGCTTGACATTTACCATGACAGGAGCTGAGCCAGTTCTACGTGTGGGTTTACTTTTAAACCCAGAGCTAATACAGTTGTATTGTGACTCCTGAAAATCCTGCAGGGCCTGCTATGACCACTGTATATCAAAAGCCAAACACATACAGTGACAGGTTTCCTTAGAGCAGGGCAGCTGAGATAATGTCCTGTTCTCCCTATACACATATATATTGCACTCACATGTGTATGGACTAAAAGATTGCTTGGGAAAAGGGGAAGGAGCTGCCATTTCATGTAAGCGTGGCTTCTAGTCACCTGACATCTCAAACTGTCTCATGGTTGTTCCTGCCTTTTCTTTATTGCATTGGAATTAGTTCCTGAAAGTTCCAGCCAGTATTATTTCTTTAGGAGAGTGGGTATGGCTCTTAGACAGAAGAATTTGCATCCAGAATGCACAAAATGTGCAAGGAAATAAGTAGTTCTCTCACTGGTCCACAGCGAATGGCAATCTGCCAAAGATCACACAGAGCTTAATATGGACATAAGATAATCCTAGTCCCAATTTGTGATTACCCCCCCACTTATTCTTTAAAAAAAGAGAAACTTCTTAAAAAGAGAAATTAAAAGATCTCAGAATCGAACTGGGACACATCACCTTACCCCCATAATCTTGTCCCACAGGTCTTCTGGAAAGGCTGGCCTGAACCTAATGGCACTCAGGAGTTCAGTGGTCTATGCACTTGAAACTCCTGGAGTTCTTTCTTTTTCTGATTAAAGACTTTTTTTCCTTCCTAACAAACACCAGGTTTCCATAAAAAGGTGTGTGGGGAAAAGGCTTCTCTGGACACCACGTTCTCAGGCCGAAATAGAAAATGGTAGAAAAGTACATACAAAGCTGTTTATTGCTCCCTTCTTCTGGCTCCTCAAAGCATGCATTACCCCCACCTTTTACTGACTGGTGTTATACAGACAACAATAACAGACTCCAGAATTTGGAGAATTGCATCACGAGTTATCATAGTTTAGTTCTTCTCACATTCCCATTTCCACAGCATTCTTGTTTCAATTTGTCTGCTGCAGCTGTAACTGGAAATAATTAGTGCTGGTCTTAATGTCAAGATAATGGATTATTTGGAAATTGTTGGTACATTTTATGGTGACAGCATTGTTTTGCAATTTCAGAGCTTCTTCCTTTGAATATGTAAAAGTAATTTCAGCTTTTGCTACCCGAGGTGATAAAAAGCTAATAATAACACTGCAGCATCTACTGTAATTTAAGAGCCTGTTCCACCAAGTTGCACCTAGCTTTAATTTTCTTATGAAGCTGTCAGCCAAACCCAAGCCTATGATCGAAGGGAAATTTATCAAGCAACTGAGCTCCAGCGTGGAGAATAACTGCAGGTGCTGACCAGTTCACTTCAGACCTGCATTATGAGTGTCATTACACCCATGATGAGGCATTCAAGATCAAGGCATTAATTTGCTATCGTAGATGCTGACAGTCTGTCTTTTCAAAGCACAGGGTTTGCATGGAAAGTCTAGAAATGGACAGGTCTGACTTGATGTAATTAATGTAGGGAAAGCAGAAATAAACAATCTCTGCTGCTTTTGTCTCCTCAAATAGCTGGGTTGAAAGTTCTCTCTAGCAGCTCCTGGTTAAAACTGATGGAAACATGTCCAGAATCCCCACATTATGGGCACGGTGGATTGATGAGCATGGATTCTCTGCTGTCAGTGCCCTGCTCCATTAGAAACCAGGCTGCCGTAATTAACATTTACAGGGCTGGTCTGGCAAATCTCTCTGGTTTGTTTTTATTCAGCCTCCCCTCCCAGGGGCTGTACCCCTGTCTGCAGAGAGGATCTGCAGCCTTAGAGGCATCAGGCTGTTGGGCAGTCACGAGTGCAGTGCCTGAGGAGCGGAGGTCCTCCAGTGATGTACCATCACAGAGAAAGGACTGAGCTCAAATCAGATCAAGAGAAAGACAAAAATGGAAGGAGGTTTCTGTTAAGTAGCTGAACTTGTTCATCCTTTAGCAGAACAGCAGAAAACATGAACAGTACCCTGCTGGTACTGCTCACTAGAGAGCAATAGCGTGCAAGTACACCAATAAATAGTTATATCTTTGATAATCCCTAGCAGTAGCAAACTGCAAATCATTTGGCCTAGGAAGGGGGAACTAACAGCTCGGTGCCCATAGGACTTGAACTTCTGTCTGATGACCCGGTAATAACCTAAAGAAATTACAATGGCATTGTTTTGCCCCGGTATCTTTACTGCCTCTGATTCAGGTGTACTTAATGTGACTGAATGCATTTCAAAGGCACAATCAGCCCTCACTATAGGGGAGGTTTCCTGTTCCTAAATTAGCTGTCAGTGACAGTTTTGGTTCTCCTGTCATCCCAAGCTGGTCTCTCTGAGGAACAGTATTGATCTGTAGAGGTACTTATGAGTAGCTCGGTGCCGTCGGAGCAGCGCGCACATTCCTGGGCAGCAATCTGCGGTTACATCTCGGAGGTGAAGATAATCCTGAACACTCTAAACAGTGAGGTCAAGTCATTTTCATTCCATGTTTTGTTTATACTGTCAAGATGTGATTTTAGCAGCAGTTAACGTAGATGAGAGTTCAGCTAAGGAAGTGGACTCAATCCCCTGGACTAAGTGGGCTGTAATCACGGGGCCTGGAGGAGCTCTGAGCCATCTTCAGTGACCCCAGCAGACCCTGTCCTCGGCAGGAGTCCCAAAAGGCTGCTCAGAAAGGCTGCTTGGCAGTCAGCTGCCTTCACTAAGCACCCTTCTTGGCAGGATTTGCGTATTCTCCCTGAGAGCCTGGATGAGGGAACAGCACAGCCACTACTGCAGGGGCTGTATCACCACCATGGTGCAGTGGTAAATAAACAGCACAGAACAATATTCATGTGCCAGTGTCCAAAGGCCATCCCATTGTCAGGCTGAGGTGGGCTGAAGCCTTCAGAGAGCTTAACAACTCCATTTCTGGAAAGGAGAGAGGGACTGATGGTGGAAGGAAGTTTCTAGCAATGGAGGAAGCTTCTAATGGCCAGCCATAAAGCCTTTAAAACACAGAAGGTAAATAGGAGTGCAGACCAAAACTGTTTGGTGGGTTGGTTTTATGAAGTCATACTCTGGGGGCTGGATTCATGGGTGCTGAACATCTGGGGTTTGCTATGTTGAGACTGAAGTTTCATTTCTGTGCTAGTCTTCACACTAACACTTTTTTCTTTCCTAGCATGATCAGTGCGTTTTTGCCTTTTGAATGTCACTAGTAGACTGAATATAACCATCTCTGACTCAGAGAAAAAGATTTAAGAGAAAAAACTCATTTAACTCAGAGTCTCTCAGCCAAAATCGTGGAGTGAGTAAGCAACAGGAACTCGGAGGAAACTGGAATAAAACAGGAAATCTTTATGCTGTTGATACTTGTGCCTCAGAAACCAAATAGATGATTGAAAAAGATTTTGAACTGAATTGAAAGTTAAGCTATTTTTATTTATTTTTAAGAAAGGGAAAAACAGAGCATTTTAAATAAAATGCCAGTTTTAGATCTAATGCACAATTAGATCCCAAATTAGACTTGGCCATGAATAGCAATGGAAGATCCTCCGCTGTGAAGACAGAGAGAGAATTCAGAATGGAGTGCTTCCCCTGGAAAGGATAAAGGCAGAATTTTCTAATGTATTATTTAACACTTGTTATGTAGTGCATTAAGCAGTCACTGAGAGGAAAGGTTTTAAAAACCAACAGTCTCTCTGACAGCATTAAATCTTACCTTAGATTTTTGTTAAAGTCAATAGTAAGAAAATAAACGAATTAATACATTTCAGTCTGCCCGATTTATAGACGCCAATCAAGTTACAATGCTGGACATGGCCAGCTGAAAGAGGGAAATAGATTTACCTGAGTGAGGTCTTAATTTAATCAGCTGGCCCCAGAGAGCTGAAGTCAGCAGGCTGGGATGATATAAGAGGCAGCAGAGAAATAGTGCCTTTACTGCAGTTGCAAAGGAGAGTGACAGTGATCGAAAGGACTCGAGGCAGTGTCAGAACACACCTATTTCCATGATTTATTCTTAATTTACTTTAATGACAGTCTGAAGGTTGTCCATTTTTCTTTAAATGTCCTCAGAATACTGATATTTTCTAAACATTTCGAGCATGCTTTTTCTCCCCCTCCTTTCTGTGAGCTCCACTGCAAGTTGGAATTACAGGGGAGCTCTGCCTGCACTTTGCCATAAAGAATTTGAGCACAGTGTCAGAATACCCTTTTCCCAAAGTATGCCTTGCTAGCTGCTGTCCCTTCACTGCAGTCCCTCTTGAGTCAGGTGCAGGAATCACACATTCCTCCAGAATTAATGTTGATATTATGGTAAAATGGAGGAATTCACTGCATTTCTTTTACAGTTTATTCTGGCAAAAGAACAATGTGTGCTTTCCCAATACAATAGCTCATTTTTAGTAGCAAGTGAATTTATTGATGGTTTTTTAGAACTACTGACATGCAGACAATGATCTCAGATTGCATTTACATTTCTGGAATACTTTCCATCTTCCCAGTTTCTGCCAGGAACTTGCTTCTGTGATTCAGAGTTTTCATTTTAAGATTGGACTGCTGTTTCATCTGCATTACAAATCCATGCCTTTTGGTTTTTCTATGTGCACTGCATTCGTTAGTATCACAAATCCTTTAAACTTGGACCTGAACATTTATTGTTAATTATAAATTCTTCCAGGTAGGCATTTGTTCTTTCCGAGCACTCAGGTATGCTTTTACAGATTGACTATAAAATCATCCCTTCAGCAGATGAAATCGTCTGTTTGTTTGTGTCTGTTTGTTTGTTTGTTTGTTTTTCTCCTCAATGCCAGTGAGAGGGTTTAAGGGCAATATGGTCTCAGTAATATTTGCAAATAGCTTGGAAATGGCTTCATAACCGAAGATTTATTATTTTCTCCCTTAAAAAGCAATCCATGTTTTTGCAATAAAGGCTACTCCTACTTTCTTCTGAATCCAGTTCCTTATATGAAAACACATGGAATTTCATCAAAATGTATGTGGAGGGAGAAGCCTTCCAGTCCTTAAAGGAGACTTACAAAAAGGGGAGAGAGCAACCCTTTACACAGGTAGACAGTGAAAAGGACGAGGGGTAATGTTTTTAAATGGAAAGAGGAGAGATTTAGGTTAGATACTAGGAAGAAGTTCTGTACTCAGAGGGTGGTGAGGCCCTGGCACAGGTTGCCCAGAGAAGCTGTGTATGTCCCATCCCTGCAAATGTCCAAGGTCAGGTTGGATGGGGCTTGGAGCTTCCTGGGATAGTGCAAAGTGTCCCTGCCCATGGCAGGGGGGTGGAACGAGGTGATCTTTAAGGTCCCTTCCAAACCAAACCATTCTGGGATGCTGTTAAGTCAATATCCAATCTCCTGCAGCAGCCCACCAGCCTGGAGGGTGTTTCACTGTGACATGTTACAAAACCACTCAACCCTAACACCGTGTTCTAAAGGATGAGCTGGTTCCCAGCCCAGGTGAAACTGTTGGTACTTTCTGTGAGAGAAGATCAGGTTCTGAGCCCAGCCACTGCAATGCAGAACACCTATTATTCTGCTCAGGCTGTGTCTGTGAGTAGCCAAGGAGAGCCAGGCAGGCAGAGAGGACTTGTTGAGCAAAACAGTGGGTGCTGAGCCCAACTAAAGCAGGAGTGCAAGTGCCCCATCAGTCTCTATCCATGTTTCAGTTATTCCGAGTGAGTGTACAACGTGTTCCAGCAATATTTTAACATGTTCAAGCACTGTTTAAAAGATGTGTGATTAATCTTACGATTACTTTCATGTTTTCAGATATACTCAAGGACAAGAAAACCCATCCAGAGA
Source organism: Hylia prasina (assembly GCA_013397195.1). Taxonomy (NCBI): domain Eukaryota; kingdom Metazoa; phylum Chordata; class Aves; order Passeriformes; family Sylviidae; genus Hylia; species Hylia prasina. The sequence goes on from VYXD01001537.1 coordinate 227,819, forward strand.
ATAGAAATGAACCAAAACCGACCGTGAAAAAGATTGACACCACAACTACCACAAGCACTGTCAAGTCATCCTCCAAACACAGTGTAACTGGAAATGGGAGCAGCACAGCCCTGAGTCCCTCCCTTGCTGTCCTGGCAGCACTGGCAGTTCTGTGGCACTGTCCCCTGTAGCTGCATTGCCCTGCAGATGCTGTGCTAGTGCTCCTGTTCACTGTCATTGATACCTGCAGCCTTACCCTACCGGAAACAAATGGAAATGGCTCTCTAGTTGATGTGATTTGTTAGGATGAATAAGAAGTGAAATGCTGGACTTGGCAGATACCAAGTGTCAGCACTTACAATGTCTGAAGATAGCCTTTGGCAAAGCCCACCCAAGGTACAGCGAGGATGGTCACAAGGGTCTGAGTAGCTTAAGTTATGGGGTACAAATAACTGAAAACACAGAAATTGTGTATGTGTGTGTTACTGTTTTTATTGATTTTGTTTGCTAGAATCTGACTGGCTGTTGTTTATTTGTTTAATTTTTCTGGTACGTTATATGAATGGTCAGTCTCCAAATTGAAGGCAATCCATACTTTGTTTTTTTCAATGAACAGCTAACAAGCTGTGCTACAGTTCATAGAATTATAGAATGTTTTGGGTTGGGATGGAGCTAAGGATCATTGAGTCCCAACCCCCCTGCCATGGGCAGGGACACCTACCACCAGCCCAGGTACAGGTTGCTCCCCTGTACAGTGAACTGCTCTCTACCAGCTTGTGAAAGTCCTGAGTGGCCAAGAAGATCAAAGCATGTTTGAAACTTCTTTTCACTCTTATTGTTTAGATTGTAGGAAGCAACATAAAAACATATGGTGTGTCTAATATATCGGTATAGTTGCCTTAACTGTGGAAAAAATAGAACCACTTTGTTTACTGAGGGACATAGATAGTGAGTTTCCCTGCCCTACAAAATGTCATTACCAGATGCTTAAGCATATGCTCAAGGCTTATTGGATGAATGTCCAGCAAAGGGAAACATAAATAAACATAATAATGTTTTATCCACTTGAATGCAGCTCTGTACAGGAAAAAAAAAAAAAAACAAACAGAAAAAAAAAATTATTCAGTTCAAACTTACTTTGCCTATGAGATGTCACATAGAAACCAGCTTAATTTTCCATAAAGGTCCCAGAGATATAAATTATTGGGAACTCCCATTAGACACTAACTAGATTTTGTGCATTATGGATCTCTGAAATCAACTGTTTCATAAACTGTGTATTATTTAATTACATTTAATGTTTAAAATTTTGTATCACGTTAGGTGTAAATGTAAAACATTCTGAAATCTAGAACATTCTCTGTTATGCTTCACCTTAACTGCTACCCTAGAAAATGTCAAATGTGCATTATATTACAGTGCTATTTTTTTTTAAGTCAATGATACATGGATGCATTTTAACTTTTTGGATGAAAAAGTACTATAATTACTTCTAATGGGTTAAGAGTTAATGTGTGTTTCCAGCAACTGTTTACAGTGCCATTGAATATATGTATACAAACACAACCGTATGAATACAGTGATTAATATGATAAATATATGAAACATTAGAATTGTTATATTTACTACCTTTCATAACTATTACAACCGTTTAATGGCCATTTTCATGTTGTAGACTATTCTTATGTACAGTTTTGTAAGATTTAATGTAAAACACTTTCTTTTGGTTTTTTGTACAACATCTCTTTGATACTTGGCGTTACCCAGTCACTGAGATTACTCAGAAGAAGAGCCCTGAATCTCACTAACCAGCTTCAGGCATTTTATTGGCAACTTTGGTTATAGAAGCCTGACTCAAAGAAGGTGCCATGAGCCAGGATTCCTGCTGGGTGTCACCACACGGGAGGGGACAGTAGTACAGAACAAGCAGACAGTAAGTGAACAAAAGCTCACTACACTTGCACGTTTCCAGACAGTACCATGTCTAATTGTGTTTGCAAAGGTGGGGCTTGAGCTTATTTCCAGTTTTGGTTCCTAGATCATATTTACAACATCAAGGTGTGATCAGCACCCAGCTGTAAAGGCAGCATCTCTAAAGTGGCAGCAGCTCAATTTTCTAAAAGATAATTCGATTTTAATGTTGAAACAAGGAGATAAAATGGAGAAGATATTGACATTAATATCAATTTTTTTATATTTTAACTCTGATTTTTCACGACAGTAAGGGTATTAATATCCCCAAGGACTGCTTTCCAGTCCAATCAGTGAAAGTCAGTTTTCCCACAAGTATTTAAATGGCTGTCCTGCATTTTGCAGGGTTTGTGAGCTGTACCAGTCTATGGAGCCATAATTAAAAATGCTGCTTCTTGTATTCATTTTCGGTGCCCTTTGGAAAAGTGCTGTTTTACCTGTGCAGGTCCCATCATTTGTGCATTGGAAGGACTCTGTAATGCCTGGCACTCGTAGAGAATCCTGCCTTGTGATGGCTGAGTCAGACAGGATCTCTCTGTGCACTCAAAGAAACGTGCCCCGGGTGCTCACACTCACCACCTGCCCCTCAGCTCACACCAAGCACTCTGGCTTCACTGGAGCCATTCCTGTCTGATGCTTGTCAGCCTGACTGCTGATCTAGTGTTCTCAGGCTTGCAGTGCTCAGTCATCGTTCAGGCACTGAAAGTGTCCCTCAGGATTCCTGTGGATAGAGGTTTCAGGGCCAGACTCCAATCCTGCCAGGTGTCAGCTGTGCAGTTTGGAGTTTTCAGATTTTTCTCACCTGCAGAGAGGGAACTCGAACAGCCAGAGCCAGGTGTGTTTCTGGGATCTGTTCTGGAAAAGGTTTTAGCGGCGAGTGCATCTCGCCAGCCCTGTGTTCAGCTGCAGCAGAGGGAGCTGCAGAAGCCCCACAGGAGGCAAGTATGCAATAATTCACCCAGGGGATTATTTGTTGTTGCTAAATGTCATCATTTTGCTAAACAGAAACCTCTGAAAAATCAAGGGTTTGGATTTGGGATTGGTTGGCAAATATTTGTATTCATCTCTCAAGCTAAACAAGACAACCCTTAAAAAGTTTCTGTAACAAAACACAAGGAGTTGAAATCCTGGGGTGAGAGAGAATCAACTCATTTCATTGGACTCAACCAATATATTGATAGACACAACTTGCTGCAGAATTAGAGAAGAGGGCTCTACATCAGTTAATACATTTCATACAAAAACACTTCTATACTGTAAGACAAGTACTGGTCAAACCAGCGTGAAATATGTTCACAGTGAGCATCAAAGATGGTGCCATTTTAAAGGGCAATGCAGTTTATTTTTACTGGTGGTTTGTGATACTTTCTTTTCCCTCAGAATCAGTTGCATTTTCATATTTAAAAAAGAATGTTTTCCAACCATCTATACCAGCAAAGGCAAAACCAACTGGCTGTGTCAGATAAAGGAAGCATTCATTTTCAGATGAATAAGATACCTGCTTTACAAAGTCTTAGTTTGCTACCCAGGACACTGTAATTATGATGTAATTACAAAGGTCTAAATTCAAAATACTTTTGAACTTGTTTATGTAATCTCAGTGTAAAATAAGGTACCAGCCTAAGAGCATTGCTGTAGCCTTGCCTAACAGTTACGAATTGTATTTAGCCACTGCTTTCTGCTTGTTTATTGTTTTGCTACGACTTTCTTTGAATATTTTGCTGTGCCCACGTTTCTTAATGCCAGCATTGGAAAGTAACTGCTGTCATACGTTTGTGAGTAAAATCAATGTACAATTTTCTGCTGGGAGTGATGCAGGCTTTTTACCAAATCAGACAAAACTGCCATGGGTACAGTGTCAGTTCTTAGTGTTTCACTGCTCTTCAGGCTCAGGTGTGTGGGTCTCCAGTGCCCTTGCTGGCTGTGAAAGCATCAGGGGAGGATGAGCCTGGGTGGGCAGAGGTGCCAGGGCATGGCAGCCTCCAGCTGGCTGCTTTGAGCCCTGAGCCCAGTGTTCTCAGCTAATTTCAAGCAGCTTTTACATCTCTCCACATCATCTCTTGGACACTGGCCAGGCAAAGAGCAGCAGAGAATCAAGAGGCTGCACTTTCAGGCAACTTCACAGCCACCTGCTAGGAATTGGACTTTCTTTGCAGTTTAGATGCTTTACACAGTCTGGCCTCTCACACTTTTTTCTGGCTTGCACATTGCCAGTGCTGTGCTCTGTCTTCTAGTGCAAGTTTGTTATTGCATGAGGAACTGTGATTCTGATCTCTCAGTAATGAACCTTTTGAGGTAAGAATGTCTGTCAGAGCTTGATAAGGGCACACAAATAATACTGTCCAGCTGTGTTGACTTCAGAGGCTCTGTGCATGGGTATCTGGCTGTGAGATTCACATCTCTCTGATCTCTTAAATCAGATCTGTGATTAAAACAGTCCTATTCCCTTTTGATACCAAGACTGCAACATATAAGAAAAAATTAAATTTCACTCTCTCATCCTGTATGAGTCTTCTCCATGTCGTCCTAATGGATGTTGTGTACAGACTTGATGTTAATATTACTCAAGCCTTTTTGCCCATATATACTGGGATATTCAGTATTGCACATTATTAGGCTTAAGCAAGATCTATTCAAGTGAGACGAGCTGAAACGCACAGTGAAGTGACATACTGAGTAGGACAAAAAATCCAGAAAATTCCCACATTCCTGAATAGAACTCTACACATTAAACAGAGTTTACAGTCAGAATTTCCCAGCTAGCATGGTGTCAGAGGGATTTCAGCTTTTTATTGAAAACTGATAAGCAGTCTCCCCATTTTAAAGTGGAAATCAGTTGATATACATACTTTCCTTGTGTCTCCTCATGTGGTCAAGTTTAGATCTGTAGGAGACATTCCCTGTCTTGCACACTGTAAGTGCTTAATGTTACAACTGGCCATAAGTACAAAACACTTACTTTCATTTATAGCATTTCACTATTCTCGGTGCTTGTAATGACATATGTGTCAGTGAAAAGTGAAACATCTTCCAGTCAATGTCATTACTGTTATGATGTGTTAGTCAAAAAGAACACAAGTATATCTTCCTCCCATTGCCTCAGAAGTCTTGAATTATTCTCAGTACTGAATTATCTTCTTTTTTCCATTGTCACTCTCTAAATAACTACATTTGAATTGTATTAAATATTAAGCCACCAAAAAAAAAAAAATACTGGTGAGAGATTGTAATAAATAGAGAATAAATTCAGAAAAGATCTTGCATTTAACATAGAAAATACTACTAGGAAAGAAATCACCCATGGACTAGAACAATTCTGTGAGTCCCTCTCCCTTCTCCAGGTTCCTCACCATCCCACCTTCACACAGCACAACAGGACACCTGCATGCAGGAACCTGGTGCTGATTTCAGCAAAGTGAATTAAAACTATTGCTGCACAGTGATATTTCAGTATCTTGCTTACAGTGTACGTCCTTTTGCTGTTTGCAAGGGATGCATTCCAACTGCACGTGCAGCTGCTTCAGTCCTTACCCAAGAAGCAGCTGCAGTTGCTGCAGCTTTCAGAGGAGGCTGCTGGACACACCATGATGCAATATTTTTGTGTCACTCCATGTCACTGTCCTTAAAATAGACTGGTTTAGGCATTCTGGTCGTTACCAACACTACAAGGACTTCCCCCTGTGGAAATCCTGTAATACCCTTCCAAGAGAAGAGCACATCAAAGAGAGGCCACTGGGGCTCTCCTGATGTGCTTGAAGTGCTTCATTAAATACCCACTAACAACCACGTTGGTCTCTTTTTTTGCCATGCAGCAAGTGTTAATACCACCTTGCAAAATTAGGCTGTTTGCACTTAATCATTTCAATTAATCTTTAGCAAATTACCCAGTACTTTGTAATTATAATATTTGCAGTTAATTTAGTGCCATCTTAAAAAATAATTAGTTGCATAATATAAGCAATTAATATTTATTCAGGTTTTTTTCTCTTGCAGGGTGACATATAAATTGTCCTCAGTGGCCTTTCTGTACACCTAATTAGCACCTGTTTGAATTATTCTATAGGCGATGGACATTTCATTGAAAAATAAATGCATTGCTAGTTTGTGAACTCCTTGCAAATACACAGTTGTAAAAATTACTTTTCAGGAGAAGGCAAAAACATGTTTTCATATATCTTCTGGGTTATGAGCCCGGCTAGGCTTTTAGGCTCTTGCACCTAAAATAGTTACTGACATTTTAAATGCAGTTAAAATGGAAGAAGTCTGATACCATTTTCCCATAATTAAGTACAGTATCCTATATTTGTAGCCTGTTTTATTTAGTAATGAAAAAGGAAAGCAGTAAGACTTCAAGAATATAGATACTAGTGTAATTTTCATATTTCTACATATGCATATATAGTTCAGAAGTTGAGAACATTGTGTTAAACTTGTGAAAATTAAACCAGATTGCTTCAATCTTGCAAGGAAGCTTCTAGATAAATAGTAATTTTCTATTTAAATGCACAGAATACAGAGAAAAATCATTTGATCTTTCTAAAAAGAGGAACTGAAAAAACTGTTTACAATCTCCACACATACAAAATTGAGAAATCAAAGATACTTTTCTGGAGGTATGAAATGCTGGAAGAGGCTTTCAGCTCCTAAAAATCAGTGCAGTTCCTTTGATTTCAGTTTAACAATGTAAATTCACCCTGACATATGTATCTAGCCCAAGAATGGGAATTCCTGTCCATTTTTTTGCAGGTGCAGAAAATCAAGAGTAACTGCAGGGACTGAAAAATTTGCTTAAATTTGCATTGCCCCAGCCACTGATCAGACAGTATCTCATGCCTGTAACATAAATCTGTAGGTCTTCTGGCATTTTCCCTTTCTAGGGCACAGCAGGGGCCTTTTCCAGAAGCAGCTGGTTCTACACCTTGTAGCTGGGCTACAAGGAGCTATTTATTCTGTGAGTATCTCCTAGGGTAGAAATTCTTTCTCAGAGAAGATTCACTGATACAGATCAAGCTTTGAGGCAGATCAAGTCTGATTTTTCTGTTCCATGTTAAAACAGGATCCAGGTCTTGAACTGGTCTCAAAAATTGAGACTCATAAAAGAAGACTGATGGTGGCTTTGATGTCTTCAGGGAAGATTACACAGCAGAGGGGGCAAGCAGCTGTGTCCTGCCTCTGCTGAAGCCTGTGTGTCTTTGCATTCAGTTTCAGGTAAATTATCCAGGAGATTCCAGATTAGCAAAATTACAAATTCCTGAGTTACTGTAGCCTGATGTTCTACAGTGAAGAAATGAAATTTCTTTCTAAGCAGAAACAAACATTTTTCTATATTATGCTAAACATCAAGTTTGGAAGGAAACCAAAGCAGGATGTTAGGCCTCACACAGACATGGATCCCCTGAGTGGGGTTGGGTTTGATGCAAGTGTCAGAGTTTACCTGGTTGTCATGGAAGAGCACATCTACCCTGTAGTTCTGTTTTGGGGCTGGAAAAAAGCTCAGGTTCATGGCTCACAGGTGACAAACCATGTGTAGGCAAAAGCTGTAGACAAGTCCACAAAGTAGTCGGGCAGTCAGTGAGGGCCTCATTGAAAAATGAGAAGATGTATTTAACTGGCTAAAACTAGCTTTTGCATTATGGATGAGCAACAGGGTTGAAACCTCCTCCCCAGACGCTGCAGATGGGAGCAGGCTATTGGAGCAGCAGTACTACAGAAAATGTTTCTTGTATCCCACTTATTCTGTGGAGCCCTGTCGGAATAAAAATGGAAGCCAGTACACCAAGGCTTGCAATGTGTGTTGCCTAATGCAGCTATTTACTGTTCTTTGGTATCAGAACTAACACAGCATGAATGTTTACACTATACTGGGATAGAAACTCTAGTAAACTATGTGCTTTGCCATTTAGCTTTTTAAATAACTAGTTTATGGCCTCCTAGTCTGTTTTAGTTCATTTTACTTTACAAGAATTGATAGGCTGCTACATTTGTATCTTACATTAGCTGTATCTTGGGTATTTTAAGTTCCAAAATAGATTTGGTTTGCCCTAGAGTGTATTCAAGCTCTAATACATATTTCTATTTCCCAAGCACGTGTTTTATTTGCAGTATATCTGCTTATATTTTTATTGCATAAATTTGTCAATTTTCTTCAGTTTGTTTTCAGCATTGAATACGATAAAGGCAATTTAAAGAAACAGTCTGAAAACAATGTCCTAAAAGAAGAACAAGGCTACTTTGAAAAGTTAAACAACATGCTTTGTAAAAGACAGTGAACTGCGATTGGGAATAAAAATAAATTCTCCACAGCAGGAAATTGTTGTCTATTAAAATTTCTGGGTTTTTCCCTCTGAATTTTTTTCATCATCAGTGATGTAAGTTACAAAGCTTGTAAAATCTTAAATATATTTTAATCTATTCAGATGATGCTTTGACTAAAGGATGCAGACCTTGAAAACTGCTGAGGAACTCAGTATTTTGACCATAGTCTGGCAAGGAAAGGTCTGTTTCTTCAGCAGATAACTACATTATTGTTCCTCCTCCTTTCTTGAAATAAGCACAGTCAGGTGTTAGGGTGCCTACCTGCTCTCGTGGGAGCTCTCAATACCCCTGAAGAAATGCAGTACTTGCAGTGGTCTCCTGCCTAAAGGACACACACCTCCCACAACAGGTAGGACTTCTCAAAAAATTTCCATTCCTACATAAACAGTCGGAACTGAGTTCTCTTGACAGAGTTCTTGCAATCACTGTGTGCCCTATTTAAAAGCCTTTTCCCTGGTTTTGACTTGGGAGCATGTTACTGCTCTGTCTTCATATAGGCCAGTGTACTAGAAAAGGGAACTCCCTTCTGTCAGCTTCTGTTCTCATCACTGTCAGTTACAAACTTTGCAGTTTTCCTTCGGGGCAGGGGTGGGGGGGAAGAAATCTTGTGGGTTGTTTTTTTTTTTCAGATGTCTCTACCTAAAGTGAGACAGCAGAGACCTTTTCTATTACAAGCATTCCTTAATGCTCATTTCCAAGAGCTTCTCTTCGCTGCTCTGTCAAAACAGGTGGTTTTTTCCTGCTTAGAATTTGGTGGGAAAGGCTTTATCTCTTTTACTTCCTGTTCTGGTACTAATGGTTGAAGACTGTAGGACAGACCACTGAAGCAGAACAATATCATGAACAAAACATTCCTTGATTGTGTTTACAGGACTGTGTGCCTCCTGTCTACCTACCCATTTTTTCTTAGTCAATTTGTTTTTGATTGCATAATGATTTGCGTATTGTTTCCTAAAGCATCTATGACTCCAGCTGTCCATGACTCTTTCAAAATGCTTCCTGTTTGAGGTCCAGGAATTGCATACAGCTCATCCCACCATGTATGGAGAGTGCTTTTTGCTAATATATTCGGTTTTGACCCAGCTCCAAAGATAATAGCCGACAGCTCTTCTCTGCTGATACTAAAGGGATGCTTGTTCTCTGAAGTGCTGCCTCATAAAAGCCTTTTAAGGATTTCACATTCATCCTCTAATTAAGCAGGTGTCTAAATCTGCAAAGCTGCTTCATTCTGAAATCCAACCTGCCTCCACTTCAAAGGCTGTTGTTTCTTTTGCCAAAGATGGTTTAAAAGTGCTTCTTTGACACTTCAAATTTGTAGGGTTATTTAAAGGATTCACTTCTCACCTGATTTCATACGTATTTTCCAAAAGTACTCAGAACACATCAGATCTGATGAGGTGCCTCAAGGACATTCTTTAATAGTGGTGCTGGAGTTCATATCTTGAACTGAAGATCTTTAATTGCAGTGAGTAACTGGCTCTTCTGCTTAGCCTAATGGCACAGGATCCATTTCATGTTTCTCCCATCAGGAATCTAAATCTTTCCTCTTTAGGTTTTTTTTGTTCATATTGTTTGGTTTTAATTACGAGCAATATGTCAGTTTGGCTTTGAAACATCTAGAATTGGTCATACCCAAACTCTGGGTAAAAAAGAATGCATTTACCCTACCTTGTCCCAGGGGTTCCAATATGGAACAGCTCCAAATACAACCACTGACTTACAGAATGATGGTACTGAGAGGGGCACTGTGACTTCAGTGTAGGAAGTCTTCCTACACTTGAGTTTTACATCTGAAAATAAGCAGTCTTTTTTTGGAAAGAACGCCTGTGAAGTCATGATTAACTCAGAAAACGAACATGAACCACCACCATCCTAAAAGAGCAAACTGAAAATACTTCTGCTTGTGTAAGAAAAAGACAGGTTTTATTTGCATTTATTATGTCCTCAAGGAGACTCAGAGTTAACTTTAGAAGAAACAAGGAATTCCAAAGGAAGAGAAACCCATGTCCTACACCTACAGGATTATGTCCTACAACCACAGACTACTACTTTCCCATCTTGCGTGTTTTCAAGAAAACAACATATGGATGAAATGAATTTGCCAGAGCAAGCAGAAGGAGATTACACCAGATGTGAGCCCTGTTCACTCACAGCGGTTACTCTGTGTTTTCTGGTGGATTTTTGGTTCTGCAGCACAGATCCAAGGTAGCACCTAGAACCTGAAAACCCCCAGAGAAAACAGAACACTCAGTCCTTACACTCAGTGCCTCCCCTGGTCCCACAGGCATTGTACTCTAATCCCAAGGGGGTAAGGACATGGGGTGTCTCTCACAGCAGGAGCCCATGTTTTGCCCCAGGGGTTCTTGATGGCTCCCACATCATGCTGCCATTCCCTTTTTTAAGGTACATGCAGACAATGTTATGGATGCTCCACAGGTAGCCCACAGGGCATGAAGAGAAGAGTTTCCACTGATCTTCCTCCACCCAGGAGCAGGAAGGAACAAATTATGCCTGAGACAACCCTTCAGTTTCAGAGCTATCCTTTAAAAACTAAAGGCCTTTCTTTTTATATATGACTCATTACTTGCTGATTCATGTAAGTGCTGGGGCAGCAGGAGGCTGCTTCTTTATCCTATTGCACAAACTGTTTCGGTGCCTGCCCTCTGTTTTCTCAGCCAGAAGTGGGTAGACTTTTCTAGCTGCAAAATCAATATTTTTCATTACAGAGTAACTTGGTCTGCAGAACTAGAAAGTATCCTGGTCCTTCTGGGTCTAAAATGTGAACAACCTCAGATCATTCAGGAATTAGAAACTTCTAAGAGTGGCAGTGGCTTTGCTCTTCCCTGGAAAATATCCATGGTACGCACACACCTGGTATGCACTGCTGTGTTCCTCTGGTGAGGTCACAGTTTAGCACTTCTCCATCTTAAATTGGATGTACAGTTCTTGAGACACATTTGGTGCATCAATCTCCTCAGGGCATTTCTTTAATTTAAGGAAAGGTGCAGAGACTCCAATTAACCTCAGATGAAGAGCCCCATAGTTCACTGTCCATCTGAGAAAATGAACCTCAGGGAACAGCACTCTTGCATTGCATGTCAGAACCACAATGAGAACTCATGTTTTTAGCTCCTACTCTGGCATGTAACATATTAGAACAGTGTGAACAAACAAGTTCATTAACCTCCCAGAGCCTTAAGTTTTTTTCTATGCAAAGAAGAAATTATATTTGCCATGGGTGAAATCTGGGGAAAAAAAAAAAATCAGCACAGTTTAAGAACATCAGCATGTGCTTACACACTACACAGTGGTTACTTCCCCGACCTTTTTTTACAGGCAGAACAGGAATTCTTAGGGGTAAATGCAAAAACTGACTTTCTGATGTCACAAGATAATGTTCCTATCCACAGACAGGCAAGTAACTAAAAGTAGCAGCTTGTTTTGTCTGAACAGGCAAAAGCACAAGGCTGATACCTGCTCAGAGCAAAATGAGCTAATAGGAACACGATTCCTCCTGTTGGATGCTCCCTAACTCCTGATCACTCATCCTTGGGCAGAGCAGAACCTACAAAAGGGCTCCATCCTTACAGAGTAAAGCAGACATGGCAGCACATGCAACAACAGCAAGATTCAAACCCGTATTGGCTGCAAAACCTACCTGTCAATGTCACCTGCCCCAGTAAACAGCTGCATTCTAAACTGAGGTCTCCAAAACTTTTACTGATACTGGAGTAAAAGGTGGCCCCAAGATGATTCAGAGCAACCTCTAGGGTCATTCTCCCTTTACCTTTTTGCCATGCTGGCAGCCAGGAGCCATCTCCAGCCCTGCTATTACTCGGTACTCAACTCTGCCTCAGAAATTAGGTTTGTCTTAAAGGTGGACAGATCAGCAGGAGTCTTGTACTATTATCAATGCCTCTTTCCATGTAGAGCCAACGAGCTGTGCACAAACACCTGTATCTACCTGCAAGTTTCTTCAGGTCCTTTTGTGAGAAAAGCTGGTTCATCTAATAGACTCCAGAGAGTTGGCTCACACAGCAATTTCAAAAGGAAAACATTAATTAAATATAAAAATAATAATGCTCCTAAACCAAGTGGAATAACTAGTGAACGAGTTAATTAGACACACCTGAGCCTCCCATGTCTTAGGCAGTCCCTGGGGGGTTGTTTCTGGGCATACCTCTTGCTCCTCAGGCAGCAGAGGGCTGTGAAATCTCACAGAAGGTAAGGGAAGAGAAAGTCATGCTCACTGCTGCGTGTTTTGTTCTCCTGAAAAAGGACACAGAAATTACTTGAGGCCACGCTTTAAACAGCCAAAAGCACAAACCACCGTGGAACATTTCACACAGCTGCAATGGCCACTCTTCTGTGGATACCTAAGCTTGTATTCCTTAATATATCTGGGATTTATTCTAGGGAAAAAACACGGAGTATTTCTGGTAGCATTTCTGCGGAGCCAGACTTGTGGCACAAGGCTGCAGAAAATGTAAAAGTGGCTGAATTACAGACTCTGGATTAGATATAAGAGGGCTTAATTCATCATTTACTGAGATGAAAACAAGGCAGTGATATAATAAATTGATTTCAAGGTGCTTCACTTTAATAATGGTATAAGACAGTACTTTGTGTTGTCACATGAGCAAAGGTCAGTGAACTGTCAGCCCTCATTATTTGGGCAAATGTTCTCTTGTGAACTCCCAAATGACTTCATGGTACACAGAAATGAGTACGTGTCTGCAATGGTTATCTTCAAAAATCAATAAGCATAAAGTTTAGAAAGAAAGAAAATCAGTAAATGGAAAGAATCATAATTAAAAGGTGCAAAAGAAAAAAGAAGCTTAAAAAAAAAAAAAAAGGCGCACAACTCAAAGAGTCCCATGAGAGAAGAGTTGAAGAGTTAAGCATTCCTGAGTGAAATGATGGCCCATCTAAGATACTCTGTCTCAGAAAACAAGTAGAAAAGACAAAGGCACAAGGCAAGTTCAAAACACTCTACAACCTCAGAATAATGGAATCAGTAATGCATGGTGTATATTTTATTGGCCTCCAGGATTTCACTTTATGCTCTGATTTTGCTGTCACAATGGATCCAGGATCCCCAACATCCTTGTTCCACCCCATGCAGGGCACATTTTCCTGAACCATTGCAAAATCCCAACCTGGTTTTGATACCACTTTTTTATTGTAAATATTTCCGTTTCCATTTAGCATGTTGAACTGCCTACCATCATGCTCCTAGATCCAAGGTGCCTTCCAGAACATTATTTCCCCTCATATTCACTGTTAGAATATCAACAGATATTCATTAGCTTTTGCATGCTATTTACTAATCATTCTGCCTTTACAATATCCTCCTATTAAAATAATCACTCTAGATCTCTTTTTCAGTTCCACTGCAAAAGGAGTTTTCCTTCTGCCTCTTATGAGTATTTAGCACCTGCCTTTGAAGGGAGGTCTAGACATGAGCAAAGTCATTCAGGAGAGAGAGCACCACCAACTTTTGATAGAATTCTTTAGCCAGGCTCCTAAGTAGGGACCTGCAGTATGCCCAGCAAGTGTATGGCTGGTGAAATATTCCCTCCCCTAAGCAACAAAAAAAAAGGTGGTGTTTCCCCCCCTCCCATTTTCAACCTCTTGCTTAAATTCATCACCACTAAATTCCATATATTGTTTGCCCTAGGCTCATCTTCTCTGTCCTGGAGGAAAGTGGAAAGAATAAAATGAGAAAGAGCAGCAGGTCATAATAACAGAAGGAAGAAAACTGCACAAAGTCATCCTTCTTCATTTGTCCTGGATAGGGGAAAAACCAGACTTGGTCTGAGCAAACTAAACGGGAAGTTGCAAAATGTCATTTGTGGAGCAAAAGGGAGGTTATACTCTAACACCAGAGAAAAGTCACAGGGCAAAAACATTCTCAGATTTTACTCCTGTTATTGACACCTTATATTATTACATATGAAGGAAAATTCACTATCTGTCAGGAAAACTCACAATACACAGAAAAATATTAAATTCTTTGTGTATTGAAGGGTAAATATTTTCTCTTAAGACTACTTTATATTGGGGTTGCTTCTCTGTTAGATTTCAGCTTTTTTTTCTTACCTTCCTTGCAGTACAAATTGTATAGAGGAACAAATTTATTAATCTACTCAAGAGGCAGTTATGAGTACATTTAACTCATGAGTTGAGGTGAAGGCTTAAGTTTATCTTTAACACATGCTTTACTGTATAAAGAATATCTGATAATTACTGTGCTTTCACCAAAGAGAGACTATCCATGGGAACCTGGGATGTGGTGCCTGTTGGACTTCATGGCCTTTATGCATGATGACTAATTGGTCAATGAATAAAACAGATTGCACAGTTCTCCAGTTAAGGAATTAGTGGTTTTTTTCCTGTCTGGGACCTAATGACAGAAGGATCCCCAAGAGTCACCCACTAGGACAGAAACAAGAAGTACATATAGTATAATGATGTGAATTCAATACCCACCCAGTTTATTTTAAAATACATCTGTGCACATCCTTTGAAGATATCCTCTGGAAGAAATTCCTTTGTAATCTGTCCTGTTCCACTGGGGTTGGCAAACATCTGTGTGTGCAGCTGGGGGGAAGATGGGGGAATTTATTTCATCAGGTTTTCTCTAGTGAGGTTTAACCTTCCTTAGAGTCTTTCAGCTTCTCTTCCTCTCCTAATGGCTTCCCTCAGACATTTCCTTTTAAACAGTCCTACTGTGTGCAAGATCCACATTTGACTTAGATACTTAATTCAAGCAATTTATACCAAGGGTTCTTCTAATGCCAGACAGCTGGACCAAGCCCACTTCCATATTAAGGCAGATGCATGTGCCCAAACCCCTTTGATCCTTCTTCTCATCTTCCTCCAGATGCACTAATCAACAGCCAGCAGCAAAGTGAAAACGAATAAATATTGGTTTATCTTTTACTCCTTCAGCAATAAACCCTCTCATTTGCTACCAAAGATAAGCCCTGTAAAGAGGCCAGAAACCCCAGCATCTGCTGCTGTTGGTTTATTCCCACATGGAATAAAATAATTTATTTGAAATACCTTATTAGACAGTTGCATCATGTGGCATTTTCCTTCTTCTAGAAGATAGGAGATGATGAACACAGAGAGAGAGAAAGAAGATATGCACTACAGTGAGCAGTGGCAAAAGCATTGGGCAAGGCAAAGAACAGGAAAGGAAGGTGAGCTGAGGAAACAGAAGCGGAAGATGATAGTGAAAAAATACTTAGTAAGCTCTGAATTCCAGGCCTAGGCTTGTTGAACTCTTTTCACACCAAATTTCACAAAAACATCAATAAAGACTGGAATACTTAAAAGGTAGTTAAATAGAGCAGGTGTACAGACCCTATGGGAGCTTCACAGCAACATGGTTTGAGTCAGATTTATATAAAAAGCCCATCTAGAGAGTTTGGCCTATTTGAGTGACTGTCAAGTGGAGAAGAAAGAGGTTGTTTTTAATGATAGTTTGGGGCTCAAATATAGATTAGAAAATGGACTGGCTTTGTCCCACCCTTCAAAAAGGTTGACTGTTCCTAACGCACAGGTGCCTGATTAGAACCTTACATGTATTTTTGAACAATTTCCACGGGTTCAGGAGCGGACATCTCTCCCTCCTGGAGCCGGCCCACATGCGGAGGGAAAGGCCAGGACAAGCGTTGTCCCCACATGGTGGCCAACCCCATGGAACAGAGGCAGGACATGGGGCTAGACAATGCCCAGGTACATGGCCCAAGGGCCCTGGGCACTGCGGCCCTCTCAGGAGGAGCTGGGCAGGCCGCCGTGCCCCCTCAGGGGAGCTGAGGAGTGCAGATCACTGCTGCCAGCACAACTCCAGCCCTACACGAGGCACCCTGTCCCTGACAGGAGGGTGGAGGGGACACAGCCCCAGCCTCCCTCACCGAGGCGGGGAGAGAGGCTCAGGACTGCCAGGCTCATGGAGCTCATCCCCTCACCTGAGAATTGCTGCACACCTGGGGCTCGTTGGGTGCATTATCAATTCTACCACCACCCTCTGGTACACTAGGGTGGATCTCGGTGCCTGTGGAGAGTAGGTGGCACCTCCCTTCCCTGCCGCTCCCCTCAGGGCCGGCAGGTTCCTCTGTGCCTCTCAGGGCTTGGGTCATGGCACAGCTTGGCTCTCTCAGGGCTGTGTCCCTGCTGAGCAGGGCTCAGGTCATGGCAGAGCTTGGCACTCTCAGAGCTGTGTCCCTGCTGAGCAGGGCTCAGTCATGGCACAGCTTGGCTCTCTCAGGGCTGTGTCCATGGATGAGCAGGGATCAGGTCATGGCACAGCTTGGCACTCTCAGGGCTGTGTCCCTGCTGAGCAGGGCTCAGCAGCAGGGTCACCTCTCTTCAGGGTGCTCGCCCTGGCAGGTTAAAAATCTCCTGCAGGGCCTCTTCCTGCTCTACTTCACCTTTCTGGTTGTGCTGTTGTGCTCTTCTTCCCTCACTTTTCACCACAACCCCTTTATTAAACACGGGTAAAACAGCAACATAAGTATAAAATGCTGCATCATACATAGATGAGCTGGAAAACACTCTTGGGCATGCATCGTTCCAGCTCACAACCTAATATATGAAAAGTTCTCATGTTGTCGTGGATCTAAAGAGGCAATGCAAAATCTCTCTTACACCACATCTTCTCTAATTTCTGAGACCTTTGTCATTGTTTGCTGTCAATACTTACTGCTTTGAAATGAGAGATCCACAGTGGTATTGCTGTGCCTGTTCATAGACAGGCCCTTCCTAAAGATGATAAATTCCTAGTAAAAGTAGAGGGGAAGTAAAAGAAAGAGAAAACAGGTGGTGCAAGGTCATGCAGAGGTCACTGGGGAAAAAAAATAATTCATTGGGTGGTTAAAAAAAAATAAAATGTGACAATTCCAGTGTTTTCCACCTTGATTCCCCACATCACAGGCAGTGATGACACAGCAGCATGTCCGGAATAGATGCCAGTGACATAGTGTCATCATCTAGATCTGGTGTCACAGGCTTGAATGTTTCTCTGACCTAACCCAAATGATTTTGCAGAAATAGAATTTTCAGGGACGAACTACTTGGACTGTGCATATGCTGACAATTGTGAAAAGAAAAGCAATGCTCATGGTTGTGTGTATCTGTGCAGTTTTAATCTAATGGACAGAAAGTTGAAGAGAATTTACAGAGGGATAACCAAAACCAGTATAGAAGCTTCCATGAAATTTACAAGGAAGCTTTCAGTCAAGCAGATTTGTTTTAAGATCCCTTAATGGAAGCTAAAGCTGTGTTATGGAAGTCTAGGCAATAAATAGAGAACAACTAAGTAAGACTCCACGAATCCCAAGTACAAAGCTTGGTTTATGGAAATTCACAGAATATGCACTTGGAGATAACTTCATCCTTTGGTTGTTGATTTGAACCTGAGCAAGAAAGAAAAATGAAAATAAGTTTGTATCAGACACCCCACTAAAAATGCAGAATGCCAACATTCTTCAGTTTGTCTTTTGCTTACAGGTCCCCCTGTTTCCATCTCCTGTTTCTCTCTGCTGCATGCAGACATATACAGAAAATAAAATTAATTAGAGAATTTGTGTGAATTCTTAGCTGCAAAATTTTCTTGACATTTTGAGAGTTAAAGGCAAATTTACTCCTCCACAAGCATCTAAATAATGTTCACTCTCTAGTCCCTTGTCTCTTCATTAAATTTTACTTTGTCAGTTCTTTTTAAAATTAGTCTTAGCAACTCACCAATGCATTTTTCAACCATAGTGTACATATGACTGACTTTTTGTAGGAGTGGTGTCTGCTGAAAGGCTACAGCAGCAAGCCTAGAGCCCAAACCAGGGTAAAATCCTAACTAATTGGCTGCTGTCTTAATGCATAATCAGATTTCCCAGCTCCAGTGATTTTTGTCAGTACACCATGCTCACTATACAATGTTTTAAATCTATCCCCAAATGCTTCATTCACACTACTCAACATTCCAAGTACCATTCCTCCCACCCATCTGTCTGGCACAGGAATTGCCAAACACCTTTCCTCGGCTGGGTCTTTGTGAAGTTGATGCAAAAAGAGATGCAAAGAGGAAGGCTCTTGCTGAAGTCCTGCACAGCCCCAGGACCGCTGTGCTAGAGGAGTGACATCCCCAGAGCTCACCTTGGAGTCCAGCAGCAACACCAGCTTTGGTTCACTGGAACCAGTGCTGCTGTCTCCCCAGCAGATCTGGAGATCTTCAGGCTACATGAAATTCTCTCACCACAAGGTAGTGCATGTCCTTTTCTAACTTTGAAACATGCATTTATGTAACCTTTTTTTTTTTAAATTATATATTGAACGTGTTTTATTCTCATACCTTTCAGCTTCCTTTTTTTTTCTTTTGTTTAAATCTGAAATCAAAGTAAAAATAAAGTAGCATTATTCATCCAGCAGATGGTCAGTGGGCCACCAACACCAATTGCTTTTATTAACAGCCCTCATTCAAGTAATGAGTGGCCCAGTTATTCCTGGTCATAGGTCCAATGGCTCAGCAATTGGTTCAGGTGGATCAGAAAGAGCACACTGAGCCAGTCCTTAAATCACCTATTGCTTTATTGCCAGCTTCATACGGGTTATAAAATGAAATAAGACAAAACTGATCTTATGGTGGTGGTGAGGTTCTGCCACTGAGCAGTAAAGAGAAAGTTGATAAATCAGCTTTTAAAGACACTGTTTGACTAACCCAGAGACACAGGCGTTGTCTGGCAGAGGGAGGTTCTACATTTTTGACTTTGTATTGATTTTGATTGCCAGTGCAAGTACTATTTAAGCAAGAAACTATTCCTCTAGGGCCCTCCACTTAATAGTTATTGTAGCCTCCTTATCCTGTTAAAATGAAGAGAATCAGATTGCTCTGGGTTGAACAGCTGCTTGAAGTCAATCTCTGTGTCCACTGTTAAGGGAAACAACGTTAGTGAAAGGAAGCAGAAGGCAGCATATCAAAATGATATCCTCAAAGCATTTTCTGCAGATGTCTCGAGAGTTCATGGGCTATTACGAAGCATAGAAGACATCTGGTCACATTTTTATAATCTCATCAGTGTATATAGAAAAGTCTTCTCCTGTTTACCTTGTCAAGAACCACAGAAAGGCTTATATATTTCTTTATATGCTTATTTATCTTATTGCTATGGGAACATACTGATTCTTAACTATCCAAATCAGCTTAATGTGTCATTAAGTCACCAAGTTCTTTCGCTGTAACATCTGACTCTCTCCTGCTTATTTATAGCTCTTCATTGAATCACTTTGTGAAGCAGGAGGCTTGGGGATATTTTTATATTGTGTTATAGGGGCGTGTTGTCTTTCATCTGCAAGTGCTGTGAAATCACCCTTTCCTGCTCAAGAGTACCATTGTACTTTGGTTCAGTGTTAACAACACCTCAGTGTGGTTTGTGGGAACACTTTACTTCTCCCCTGGAAGGAGAGTACTAAATTGGCTGATTCTTCAGGCACCACTGCAACTTCCAAAATCCAGGCATGATGAATTTTTTCTGGTGCCCTGCTCCCACAGGTTAACATGGGCTGCCCAACCAGGTTTACTGGGCGCTGTGGAATCCCAATCAGACCAAAAACATATTACAGAGCCTAATTGTGATGAACCAACATAGCAGGCTTTATTTACTGTGATTTGTCATCCTGACCTAGTTTGATGTGAACATTTCTTTCCTAAGAATTAATTAAAGCAGAAAAATAGAAAAATATTCTGTATTTGTTTTGCCTGGAGGACAGCTTATTGTACACTGTTACGACATTTGATGGTATTTCTTAAACCAAGACTTTTTTGTTTAAATTGCCAACATACTGGACAATTTATTTCATTTATTTCTGAAGACCACATAAGCCATGCTGCTATCCATGAGGAATGTTTTTGCTATCTGCCTCTCCTTACCTGCTTTGAAATGTCTTCATTTATCCGCATAACTATTCAAGTCTATTTTTCTTCCTTCGGGCTTCCCTTCCACTTCTAGACCAACCCTAGACCTGTATGTGATGTCCAGTCTCTGTCCTCTTCCATCTCTGCCAGGGATACAAGCAGTTCCTTTGGAGAATGACATGGTGTGGCATGTCAGTGCTCACTAACAGTGTTTGCCCTAGTCTGAGGGGGTTTGTCTGAGCAAGGGCTAATCTTCTGCTACCTAAACTCTGCATAAACAAAAGTAGTTACTTAATAGCTGTACCATGAGGATAAAATGTCAGACCTGCCTCATTTTGTTGGTATGACCCAACAATTGCTATTGCAATTGTTGGGTCATACCCACAAAATAAAATAAGCTCTGTTCTTTACAAAGCAAAATGGTTCTCCCTTCCCACCCTGAACTCTGAAGAGACAGGAGTTCTAATGTGTTGTATACTTCCTAAAGGAACAGAAGAATTGGATCCATTTGTACACTCCTTTGGAGGTTACATCCAATGTCTCCTTCCCAAACACTGATAAAGCAGTCTAAGTGGTAATGCCCTGATTTCAGGGTTGGCCTGGGATGCTTCCAGGTGTTCTGTCATATTTTCCCTGGAGAAAGCAATCTGTGGTCAAGTACTTGGTGCAGCAGGAGCTGCCAGGAACCTGCCACAGTTCAGTGAAAAGCATCAGCTTATGATGCCCCAAAATAAAGGGATGAGACTGGATGCAGTAGCCAGGATCTGCAAGATCCTGCCAGATGACTCTCTGCCTTGTCTCCCTTCAGCAGGAGATAAACTTCTGGATCAGGCAGTTGCAGCCTTCCTGGCCTAGGACTCTGCACCACTTTCCTTGGCAGCAGCCTGGAAGGGATACAGGATGATGGTGGCTACTTGCATAAGGATGTTGGGGAACAGGCTTCTTCTGCAAGAGGTAGGTGGGAGTGGCTTCTTTGCTTGGGGTGTGAGGATAGACACTAACTGGAGTTGAAGGGTTGCTTGCAGAAGGAGGAGCATTTGGCCACAGCTCATGAGAAAAGTGTGAGAAACCACTGAGGTGAATTGAGAAACTGGAGGGAGAAAAGAAATCAAGCTTAAAGAAGGTTCACCCCTGTTGCTGTACTGGGATTTAGTCTCACAAGAGGTTACAGTTTATTTATAAGCAGTTCAGCATCTTGAAAATTTAAAAATGTGGATCTGACTTTTTAGCTTTAATGCACCTGCCGTCCCTTGAGTATTGCAAGAATGATGGGGTTCTTCAGCCTGGAGAAAATGAGGCTAAGTGGGACCTTCTTGCTCCCTACAACTACCTGAAAATAGGTGTTAGCAAGGTGGGGTTTGGTCTCTGTTTCTAAGTAACAGGACAAGAGGAAATGGCTTCAGGTTGCTCCAGGGGAGGTTGAGATATGATGCTGGGAAAAACTTCTTCACTGAGGGGGTGTTCAGACATTGAAACAGGTTGCCAGGGCAGTGGTGGAGTAACCATCCCTGGAGGGGTTTAAAGGACACGCAGCTGTGGTACTTGAGGGCACAGTTTAGGGGTGGGCTTGGCAGTGCTGGGTTAATGGTTGGGCTGTATGATCTTAAAGGTCTTTTCCAACCCCAGTGATTATATGGCTCTGTGAATATCTAAAGTCAAGCTGAGTTTAGAGCATATTTCTTGCCATCGTCTCACACAAAGACTAAGTTAAAACAGCCAAATGACGCAGCTTTTCTCTCACAGTGAGCAAGGCATCTGGTGTTTTAATGAGAGCTGTGCTACCCCAGAAATGTCTCATCTCCTCCCCAGTGCATTGGCTCTGTTGCCAGCCCTGCAACACAGACACATAACTGAAATGGTGTTGGAGATGAGGCTGGAGTAGGTGGTGTGTTCTGAGAAAGGGAAGTTCCCAACCATCCCGTGGTGATCGGTTTATGCTATCCACAGTGAGAAGAATGCTTTGCTCCTTTTCTCCACCGGTGATGGCAGCACCATCTGCAAAGTATTTTGTTATTAAATGAAAAATAATGACCTGTTTTGTCACAGTGGGAGTTGGTTATTTGGTTTTTTTTCTCCTGCTTGTCTCTGTGTATGCCTGTATGTCCATTGCAAAGGCACGGTGCACTGGTTTTGTGCCTGATGTGGTGCCCTGTAGGATCAGTGTCTGTTCCTGGAAGGAGGGACACTGGGGCCAGTTGAAGCAGAGCTATTGATATTAGGTGTGTGCTGTGTATATATTTCATCTCCAGAGTTTTCATGTCATGTTTCAAAACCATGTTTTGCTGGAGGGATGCCATCTGCAACTCCCAAAAGAGCAGCTAATGAATGTGCCAGTTCCTTCCTGAAGTGGGGCAAAAGAGCCTGTCCCACCTGGGTAAACAGAGCCTGTGCTCCTCCAAGGTCCAGGCCTCTGCTGGCTGCAGCTCTGACTGTGGAAAACTTGGACAGCGAAGGGCCCTGGCACGGGTGACTTTTGGGGAGAGTGTTGGCTTCCAGGTTTTAGGTGCATTATTTTTCCAAGGCTAACACACCCTCACAACTCACACAAGTTACATATTTGTCAGTGTGAAAAGGCAATAAATTTCTTCTTCTAACTTACCTGCAGCAATAGTAAAGCTTTGACATAAGGTGTGAAATCATAGTGGAGTGCTTTTATTGACAGTCACCCTAGAGCTAAATTACATTTTTCCAGAACTTCAAATGGACCAATTTTAATCTTGTACTGATTTGATAGTGCAGTCTGTTTTCAGTTCCTTGAAATGGGTTTTTCCAGCCCTGTTCTTTGTTTTCCAACCCTGCTCTCTGCTTAGCCAACAGACTGAACTTAGCACTAGTAGGAAGCTTGTCCTGAAAAAGCAGAAGAGAGCAGGAAATCCAGTGCTTCACTGAAAATAGCAACTGGCTCATGTTTTAAGAAATCAGATAATTGTATCCTTGCAAGGGGTGACCTACAGGTGAATTTGCTTAGTTCAGGTTCCTTTTGGGCAAGGAACAACAGGGGAGAGCTCCATTATAAGCAGAGGATATTTACTCAAGAACTACTTAAATGGCTTTCTGGACATATCATTTTTCTATTAAAAGAGTCAGGCTTTTCTTAAAAACAAAGGGAAAAATCCAAGTAAGCCTTTAAATGCCGACTTTTTTTATTGTTGTTGTAGCTATGGTTACTAAAGCATTCTCTGTGTGGTTCCCCCAGTACATCATATACTTTTTTATTTAAAAAAAGCCTTGAAAAAATAGTCCAACATTACCTTGTTATGTCAACATGGGCAGTATTTGTTTTAATGCTAGTATGCTCTAAAGGTTAGTTCTTGTGTCAACCCCCTTAAAAAAAAATCAGTTGCAGAAATTCCCACTCTCTCACCTTCTGTGTTCCAAAGTCAGCTCTCCATCCTGGCCCACACTTGCTGAAGGATGGGAAGGTGCTGGATACTCTTGATTCTTTAAAGGAGTGCTTCCCAAGGAGTCCTGATTAATTTCCTGCATAGCACAAGCACGAGAGTCTCCCATCCCACTTCTATCTAACAAGTTTCACAGGAGTCAGGCTGAGAATAGAGCTGTGCTTTGTTCCCCGTGCTGCTCAGTCATCCAATGTGTTTTTCTGGTTGAAGTGTTTTTAAGAGCCATTGAGGGATTCTGTGGCCATGTTATGTAAAAGAGCTTTAAAGAGCAATCTGTTTCTCTCACTTGAAGTTCCCCCAACCCACACACACAGGTGCTGATTTTGTGGCTGTAGTGATTCTCCCTTCAGAAAGGGGGATAGGGAAATTAAAACACAGGCAGCATTTTAAAGCTGTTTGGGAGAGTTCCTTACCTCTGTCAATCCCCTCTTCTCATCCTCTGTCTCATGGATGTTCCTTTTGTTTCTCCTGCTAGAGCAGAGGCGTTCCAGCGTGTCTGGGGGACAAGGTGAGAGGTGGAGTCTCACGGCACGGTGTGCTGGAGGCAGGCCCGCCCCTTATTTCTGGCACTGCACGTGTGTGTGTGTTGGCTCTAAGCCTGGCCCTATCTTTGCTGTGCTTGGTGTGTTATGAGTGGTGCACCTGCAGTTTCAGCAGGATCCAGTGGTGGTCTCTTTCCCTATGTGTTGTGTAGAGTTGCCATACACTTTGAAGAAGGTGCTGTCTTCCCACATGAAATTCCCCAGGTGAGCCACTGAAATGCCGGTAAGAGGGATGCACCATCAGGTCAGAGTGGTCCTGTGTGGAACTGGATGGTTAAATACAACAATGGCATCACTCAATGGCCACAGCTGGGGAGCTGTGGTGTATTTTGTATGTGCATGCGTGGGTAGGAAGAATGGGATGACATATCTAAGTCATCATTCCCAGGAAAATGTGGCTACAGGATGACTTTTCATTTCATTGGAGATGTAGGCAGGGAGGCAGCATATGTGCTAGTTAGTTCCCCCCCCGCCCCTTATTTCTGGCACTCAAACAGGGAAAGTCAGTTTAAGGATGCCTGGGTGCCTGTAATTCCTGCTATCTGATTTGACTGCTTCTTTACTGCTGGTGAGGAAACACTTTCCTTTCCTGCTCTATAAAATACCATCTAATGCATACATTTAAAGCAGTGACTAGGTGTTCTCTGCAGTCTCTCATTTGATGCGCCCTGCCAGTTTACTGGTCCTCCTTTCTGTCTCTGGTGTAGCCCAACACTAGCTGCCTGGTTCATGGGTAGCTTAATTAGTAAAGTTTGGTAAAATCCTTTTTTGATTATTTTGTTTGCTTCTGTGTCTAGCTTCTGAGAAACGACTTTGGGTCCAACCCCAGAATAAGGCAGACTTTTAATAGGAATACAAAATTTGCAAACTTAAAGTTCCCATTCTGGAGGGGACCAAAGGGGATTGCTTGTATCCTCATGGAGAGTGAACATCTGGTTTCTTATTGCCTTGCTGGTGCTGGTGGACTCAAGGACTCACAGTTGAAGTGCAGGTGCTCTGTGGGGGCTGTTGAGATGTTTGGGATGTTCAGTCCACCAGAGAAGGCCCTGAGCAATGAGCTGCTTTGAGCAGAGAGCTGGAGAAGGTGATGTGTTCTGTGGGATCCTTTCTGGATCTGGAGGGGGGAGTGAGGGAGTGAGGGAAGCTGGGCCTGTATCAGGTACTGTCAGATGGGAGATTAAAGAGCAGAGGCCAGAGGTGCACTTGTAAGACTCATCTGCTCCCCAGGGGTCCAGTTGAGCAGGAAGGGATATCCATAGCAAAGAGCATAATTCTGATTCTTTGGTGAGAGCTACAGGTATTGTACCTGCTGCTGGTGGCTCCACTTTAATGCCACTATCTCCTCTGTTCAAATGCTGGCAAACTCTACTATGCTGCTGACCTGTGCCAATTGCTGTTTCGTGACCTTTCCTTCAGTAGTTATAATTGCTAGTTCCATCCTACATTTCAGAAAGTGATTCCACCTCCTAAAGATGACCAAGGGTTGTCCTAGCCATCGTTGGGTGCAAAGACACTGCTGCTAAATTACAAGTTGCAATTCTGTGAGGAGATTGCACCTTCCTATGGTGCAGGGATGCGTAAAACTGGAAGAGAGCAAAGTTCATGCTCATTTCAGTAATTTTTAGTGAACTTCTGCCTGCAGAGGTGCTTCTGCTGTTATCATTAGGTCATTAACCTTAGCAGTACTTCTTGGTATGCAGTCTGCCTGAGCAAAATATGTCAGAGCACCTCTAAACTCATCAGAACTCCACAATTTGCTGACATTTAGTGAGGAGACATCGTATTTTGAAGAGTAGATAGAAAGTGTGTAAAAGTGATTGTGGATTCAGGAATAATCCTTTTAATACTCACTCTACTGCAGCTCCGAGATTCATTCATTTAATCTGAAACATCTTGAGGGAAATGAATGCAGGCAAGTTCAGATCAATTATCACACCCAAAAAAAGAGGAGAAGCTTGCATTTCTCTGGGCAATCTGTATGCGCTGTAATGTCAAGCTGTGCATGAGAATGTTGCCACAAAGGAAGGTAGTATGCTCTAATTAGCAGGCACAAAAATGAAATATCAAGGTGTTATTTCGGTGACTAAGAGGCAGACATGTACAGATTGTGATGCGCGGGATGTTACGTAGATACGCCATGCTCCGAGGTGCTTTTCCCCAGGAGGATATTGCGTGCTATTAGACACTCAGCACATGCGTTTGTACTTCTTTTTTTGTAAGGTTCTTATAAATCAAGCTTGAAATGGCTTTAAATGCAGTGCTATTTCCGTAGGTGTATATCACAAGTACAGTTGGATGGGAACTTTCCAAGCATAGGGGTTTTTTTCCCCTAGAAGAGACAGTCTGCTGGAAAATGTCACTTATGTCAAAACCAAAATGTTTGAGGAAACCTGGCTGTTTGACAACCTATTGCTGACACATTCGTGAGTTTCTAGCAGAGAGCTGTGTGGTTTCTTGCTACCTTGTTGATGGTGGGGAGCTGAGTGACTCAGTTCAAGTGCAGGCTCCATGTGTGGTCTGAGAGCTTTGGGATCCTCAGGCCTTGTGGCTTCTCAGGTATGGGGTCTAGAAAGGAGAAGCTTTGGGCCCCCTGGCTTCGGTGTGAGGTGGCTCCCTGTAACCTCCTTGGCAGAGACCCTCAAAAGGTTCAAGGGTTTGTCCTTCTCTGTGTAGACTTGAGGGACTTGCAAAGTCCCTCAGAGTCAGGAAACAGAAAATCCTCCAGAGCTGGGAGCAATCAACTGTTCAGTTTCACTCAGGAAAACAAAACAAAACAAAACAAAACAAAACAAAACAGAAACAGACAAACAGAAAAAAAAACCCAAAAAAAACAAACAAACAAAACAAACCCCTATTTTCTTCTCTACTATTCTTTTCTTCCACAATGTCCTTAATTCTGGATCTTTCTAAATTTCTTCTTGTTGTTCTAATTGAGAACAAAGCTCTCACAAAATACCAGAATTTCCCATAGAAATCCTGAGTTTTTTCAGTCTACATACAATGTCTTTGGATTTGGTCCCTGTGGGGCTGGTGCTTGCAAAGGAGATAATAAGGCTTCAGCAGGCCACTAACTGGTCTTTGCTTTTTAAGAACCATTTCTGGACGCTTTATTGAGATGAATTGAAAACATGGGTGTTCCTGCTTTTGCTTATTTCCTTCACAGCATTCTGCAGCAGTTGTTAGAACTGCATCCTGTTACCCCTTCATATGTACTTTGTGACGCACGTGTTAGTCTCATTTGACTTCATTATTCCAGCATAGGAATGTCATATTTTACTTGATTATATTTTAGTTAAACTATTTATAGAATTAAAGTTCACACAGAAAAAAATTAAAACACAGAACACACAATAAATCCTTTCATTGCATTATGCCCTGTCCAGCTGATTTCTCATTGCCTCTCAGGTCTAGCACTTAATGATTTGAGATGTTGTTCTGGGCTGAGCTGACAGCAAACCTTTAGTTGAGGCTATTACCCCTAAGGCACAGGGCAGTATTTCTTTTGCAATGAAACTGAGCAGTTGTTGCTTCTGTCTCTGCCTGATATTTGCTCTGTTTTGCCTGGTCTGCACAGATCTGGAATGTAATATTTACACTGGATTCTCACAGTATTCTTGTCACAGGAATGGCTGCTAAACACAGCTGACATTTGGGAAGGAGGAGCAAAGAGGAAACTGTCCCATCCACTTTATTACTTATTGCCTCATTAATTTTTAAAATTAGAAAATAAAACAGATTTTGTGACATTTTTGTGACATCAAGACCAACAATATCTCAAACTACATATAGCTGGTGCACTGGAATATGAGGTGTCTGAAATAACCCAAGAGTACAATTAATCCCCTTTGAAGATTTATCTGATAAATTGTTTCAAGGGCTAGTAATCCAAGTAATCCAGAGGAACCAAAATCCATAGAACCAAAATTCATTCATTGAACATTTATTTAGCCTGTAGCTGAAGCTCATAGCGCTGAAAAATAAGGTTCTTTACCTTATGTAAACGTTTTTGAATTGAAGACTGTGGAAGCATCTTTCTGATTCAGGCTTTGGCAAAAATGAATGAAATTGTTCAGCCCTGTTTAGGGACCACAGCAAAACATGGGTCTGCACAGGGGCAATATCAGAGTTGCATCTCATCAGCAGTGCTGGCTGTCGTTGAGAGTTTCTGGTGGACAAATTCTTGACATGAACAAGAAGAAAAGACTCCCCTGACTGCTGTTGGGTACAGTAAACAGCATAACTAGGAATAGATTTGGTTGGTTTGATCTCTTACCTGAGGCAGGA
The DNA here is from genome assembly GCA_013397195.1 of Hylia prasina. Lineage (NCBI taxonomy): Eukaryota > Metazoa > Chordata > Aves > Passeriformes > Sylviidae > Hylia > Hylia prasina. Next base: position 256,228 of record VYXD01001537.1, read on the forward strand.
GGAGATGGCACTGAGGAATGTCAGCTTTCAGATCAGCTGGGGCCACCTCACACATCAGAGACAGCAAATGCTTTTGTTAACCTTTGAGAGGTTTGGAGCTGTGAAAACTGGTGTAAGATCCATGCTCAGCAAAGGAGGAAACACTGAAATAGATGTCAATAAGCTCCACTTCCAGTTTTAGAGCATCAGTGTCAGATGTACTCGGCTGAGTGTAACAGGCTTCAAAATACAAACCCCCTGGAAGACAGGTAGTAAACAGAGTTCATTGCTGACAGGTTTGCAAAATCCTTCTGCCCTGGAAAAAAGTGAGAAGGCTGCCTGCACATTAGTTTCCTGGGAGACTTCTGTTGCTGGCATCCACTTCTCCAGAGGCAAAACTTTCATGAAAATGGAAGAACCAGCTTTTCAGCCCATGTAAAAGAAACCCTTCTGAGCACAAATGTTGGCAAATGCTTGACAGAGTACAAATGGTTTCTAAATCTGCCTCAGTTCAGCAGTGAAGTAAATAGTGAGATTTCAGTTGCCACTTCTGCAGGGTTTTTATTTTGAAGTACTCTACAGAGGCAACCATAGCATGGGCTATTTCAGTTCCTTTTTCTCCCTGGAAACACTCACAGGGTTTGTACTGTACCTTTAGCAGCAGCAGAACCTCAAAGGTGTGGTGTTGCCAGCCTAGGATATTTCCAGGCTTTTCCAAAGGACTTGAGAGGGAAGTATTTCTCCAGAAACAGACCAAATGACCCGGTAGTTTTGCTGTGCTAAGTGAGCAGACTTAAGGGGTATGGAGTACCTGCTTGTTAAATGCAGGCTCCAGAAGGGATTTAGGAAAAAAAAAAAAAAAGCTTGGGAGCACATTGCTCTTCAGATAAAGAATGGTTAGAGACTGTGCAGGGGTGATTGCATGCCACCTGCTTCCCCCAGAGAAAACTGGGGAATCATTTCTAGTTCCTGTGAATAAATCTTCACTTCAAATTTTATAATGATTCATTGAGCACACGGAGCTGAGAAAATACTCTGGCATTAGTGAAATGTCACATGTAGATGAACATGTCTATTGTGTGTCAGTAGCAGAAAGAAGTAAAATAATAAAAATACTGCAATTGTTATAAATAAATAGTTGTTCATGTGGTGTAATGCCTGTTGGAACTATAACTTAGTGGCTGCTTTTCTCCTTTTATACTTTCCTCCTATTGCTTTGCAAGTTTTGCTGATAAAGAGAACCAAGTGTTGCTCTCTCTAGGTCCTTCAAAGCACAGGCATTTCTTCCAGGTGTCATGTGGCTTTTTACTTCTTTCTTCACAGCATGACTATCAATCATGGCACATTTTCCTTCATAACTGTGTGTCCACAACTCTCCATCCCTTTTCTGTTCACAGTGGCTTGTTGTGCTAAAGTACCAACCTGTCATTTATACTCTTGCTAACCATTCTGACCAGCAGTAGGAGGATTATAATAATTTATCATTTCTAATCCCAATAGGGGTATGTTTGACTTTTAGTCATTCACAACATGCATCAGAGGTGGGGAGTAAAATAAAACATAAGCAGAGTGGTTTTTCTCTACTCTGTGAACCCTCTAAAGCCTCGGGAACAATGGGAATGAGCCCTTGCCAGGTGTGGATTGTTTAACTAGAACAAGAGAATTATTTCATGAAACAAAAGATCTTAATATAAAACGTACCTAATTTCTTCCGTTTCAAAAGCAGCAGGTGGGTGTTTGCCCTGTGGTTATTTCCTTTTGTCTTTTGTGTTTGTTGTGGGAGCTTAACAAGTAATTCAGCACTGCATGTGAGAACAAGGGGTTTTAACAAGCACACTACCTGAGGCCTTGTCCTTTGTTGGCATCTCAGGATTCAGCCTGACAGAGGGCTGTTCTCCCTCGGTGCTGTCTGTGTGGCTGCTACTCCTCCTGTAACCTACACTGTAAAACCTGATAGAGGAGCACAATATGGTGGAACAATGGTTCTTAACAGACTGCTTTTTGAAAGATGTGGTAGAGCAATGGTAAAAATCAAGTGATAATTTACAAAAACCGGGAAAATGTTTTTCCGTGTTCAGGTGTTCATCACTCTCTGTTCTGAACTGTACCCGAGTAGCACAGGTTGTCAGTCTGCTGCTGCTGGGAGCGTGCAGAGTCATGATTTTCTGTTACTTCTGGTGTAATGGAACCTCAAACTGGTGTGACAAGGAGTGAGGAGCTTGCTAGCAAGGATAGTCTTCCTTTTCTCCCTGCCTTGCCAGGAGGTTGCTCAGGTATGCTCTGTAGGGGAAATGGACAGCTCTGGCAGCACCAACATAGCACTTCATTTTCTTCCTGTTTAGCCACCAGTACCAGTCTCTGGCTGTTCTGGAGACAGAAATGGCACACAGCATTTCTTACACAGAGCAGGGAAAACAGCACAGCATTGAAAGGAAGACACAAGGAGTCTTCCTTTCAAGAAATCCTCTGCTGTTATGATAATTGAAAATGCTGTATTTCACTGATAGCAAGCTTACTGCCTGTTGTACCACACACGGTCTGATGGGGTGAGAAAACAGGCACAAGTCCTCCTCACTTCATGTGGTATTTATTAGTCATTGCATTTGGCACTCAGAGACACCTATGGCTAATGGACCCCACACGTGTGTATTTTTTAACTCTGGAAATATGTGCAATTTAGCTTCACTTTCCTTCTTGCTGTATGTTTGCTGCCTTGAATGCTTTCTGTTGCCTTAGGTTGTGGGATTAACACTGCAGTCATATATGAGCAGTGCTTGTAACTGAGGCAAGGTCTGTATGGAGGGGAAATGCTTAGAAATCCATTGCTCTGAACATCAAACAAAGATGCTAACGGGCACTAATGCCCTTTTACAGGGCTGGGTATGGATGGAAAAGGAGTCAAATTGGCACTGGAAACCATGTTTCCCAATCCCCATTCATGTGCTTGATTTATCTTCAGTCTTCATCTCTAGATGTGTGAGCAAAAGGTACTGACATAAATTCACTTAAAGCTGGATATAAAATAAACTATCCTGTAGTTAATTTCCAAAAACTAATAGTCTGATATTAGCATCTTCAGATATTAATCCTCAAAGTACACATCAGTAATAATGACTGATTAGACTCCTAAAAGGAGCCTCTCCTTAATTCTGTTGTCTTTGACAGTCATTTTTCCTTCCTTGGATGCACACATGTATTTTGTGCCTCAGCAAGTGTGCAACCCATGTGGCCCCGCCAGATGGTAACTTCATAGTCAAAATGATAAAGATACGGACAAGGCAAGAATTAAGTGGGCTGAATGCGAAACAACAGTAGGTTGTGCTGAAAAAGGGGGAGTGAGGGTCAGAGGAGATTCACAGGTGGATTGATCTTGCTTAATATATTTGTTAATGGCATGGTTAGGTGAGAGTACACATATAAAACTGATCAAAAATTTAGCAGATCAAAACATACAGGAAAAGCAGGAGAATTCTAAGAACTGAACTTTAAAAAGTGAGCAGTAATTCCACAGTGCCCAGGGCAAGTCTGTGCTGCTAGGGACCAGTAATAAGTTTCTTATATGCTGTTGGAAATTTGAAACATTTGAAAAGGAAGAAAAAGGAGAAGCAAGGCATAAATATATTCATTGACCAGAAGATGCTTGTCATTGTAAGCAAGATGAGTGTGAACCTAAAATATCAGGCCGTATTATTCTACTGGAGATTGTGCATAGCCATAGTTCTCTGTTAACTTCATCTTAAACAGTGTGAATGATTTCAGGTGTTTGTGTTCAGAAGGGAGTCATTCACAGGTACAGGGAAGAGCTACAATGACACCAGGGGGTGGAAAACCTGTCCCTTAAGTGGAGACTAAGCAGGCTTAGCTGATTTACTTTGGCAAAATAATTGTTCCTCAGGTATATGCTATGGGGTAATACCAGATGCAGGATGTAAAACTGGTTCCATAAAAACAAAAAAGGAGGATCAGATGGCTAATGTCTAGAACTTAGAGGAAAAACCTGAACATAGTAGCCATGTAGGCAAAGTAATACTAAAAACTGTAAATTAAAGGAAGCCTGATCAGTTTGTAGAAAGATTTGATGATGGGGGTCAGATGCTGTAGCCCATAATTCCAATCTTGATATTATTTAAAGCCAAGGGAGACTCACGGGATTTATTTTTAAGTGACTTGAAATCACTGGGTTGTCAGATAGTCCTATAAACCTCAAAGTTCCTGAGAAGTCTGTGAAATAAAGTTCTGTGCTTTGGAGTAAAGTCGTAATGCCTTTTAATCAGATTGCTTGTGACTGTCACTAAAGACCTGCACGCTCAGATTTAAGGTGAAATTTTGTTGCACTGTGGTTAATAGTTGGATCATCTTTTAAAGTCAGTTGGTATAATTCCTCTGGTTTCAGTGAAGTTATGCTGATTTCCAACAGCCCAGTAATTTATAGTAATGGGATTTAATGAATTTTACATTAAGTCAAAGAAAATATTATAGCTAGGGCTCCCTGTGCTATCTGGAGGATTATAGTAAAGAGTGTTTAAAAAAAAAACTTCCTATCAACCTGTCATTGTAGAATCTTGTGATATATAGAGACCACTTGAAAACCTTTAGAAGTCTGGGATTTTAAGTTCTCTTACTTGTTCTCAGAGCTTGTTGGCAAGAATCACAGCATCACAATGTCTAGAAAAAAAAAAAACAGTAAATAAGATCAGGGAGGGACAGACCACATAGGTCACATCTAACTTCTTCCTTGCAATTAGGTGTACCTTGTGTTCACGGGGAAAAAACTGGTTTGGAAAAAGGTAATCTTCAGTCTGAGATTCCACAATACAAACCTTTCAAATCTAAGGTCTTCAGATTTGAAGATCATTTGAGAAGAACTTTCAAATCTTCAGTCAGTCTTCTAGGAAAATAAATCCAGGAGAATCTAGTCTGAACTAAAATGTCCAGGTTAAACACAAAACCAGAATCACACAAAATCACAGAATCCTGGAGTTTGGAAGCAACCTCTATAAAGTAAATTTCTCAGAACAAGGTCTGCTTGGGTCTTCGGTATTTTAGAGGATGAAGATTCCATAAACAACTTGTTTCAGGGTTTGACCACCCTCATAGTAAAAACATATTTGGGGGTTTTTTTTGTGTTTAATAAAGTTTTGTCTATTCAGTTTATGTCCACTGCTTCTTGTCCTTTCATTGGGTGCCCCTCAGAAGCATCTGGCTCATTTTCTTTATACTCTTTCACCAGGTATTTGTACACACAGGTAAAGTCCCACTGAGCCTTTCCTTCTCCAGAATGAGCAGTCCCAACTCTTTCAGCCTCTCCACACCAGAGACACTTCAGTCCCTCAATCATCTTTGTGACTCTTCCCTGGCTTTGCTCCTTCCTAGGGATGAAGGTGAGGCTGCCTGGCCTGTAGATCCCTGGATCCTCTTCCTTAGAAGGAAGATAAAAGGAAGCTTTTCCAGTCCCAAGTAAAAGCCCCTGATCTCTCTGACCTTTCAAAGATAAAATTGTGTGTGGCCTCACAGTGACATTGGCAGCTCCCTCAGTGCTTGGAGCACATTCCATCAGGCCCCACGGACTTGGATATGGCCTGTTTGTTTATATGGTTCCTAGCCAGCTTCCCCACGACATAAATCTGCTTTTCAACAGCACCAAACCCAAGGAAAGCACCGAATGAGCTGCTGTCCTTGCAGCCACTGACCTCACAGGAGGATTTCCCCAGTGCTGCGCTGAGTGCTTGTAGGAATGTGCTGTACAGAAGTAGGTGGGAAGGCACAGTACTCTTGTGTGGGAATACACAAGACAGACAGTGAAGCAGACCTGGTTAGTGTAACTGGTTTGGTGACAGAAATGCCCTGGCGAGGGCAAACAGTGCTTTGAGATAACAGAAGATGGGATTTGGTCTGCTTACGGGAAACAGGAGATGGGATTAAAACTTCTCCAAACAAGCATGTTTTAATATGTATGAGTTTGACTGTAACATGTATAATCTAATCAATGTAGTGAAAATTATTAACCTGTTAAAATAGTATATAAGCTGTTAAGAAACTCCAATAAATCGTATCCTGACCACCAGAGTTGGGGTACCCGTCCTTCATTCAACCCCGATACTCTTGCACAAGGAAGTTTCCCAGTACAAACCAGTCCTATGTGGCTTAGTGCCCCTGCATGGAGCAGTGTTGTTCCATGGGTAACTCCGCAGCAAGTCATGAGCTGCACTTGAAAATTTATAAAAGGAACTTATCAAGTGAGATATAGATGTGATGGATAAGGGAAAGGAACAACATGAAAGAAAAACTTTAAATGGATTATTTTCCCAGATGCACTTTTATCAATTTAAATATCTATATGTAGTCAACATGCTGTCTGACGTAATCACCAACTAAATTTTCCTTCAATCAACCATGTGTGTTTTCCTTTCAGAAGAGTCTTCCAATGCTACTTTGTATTTTCTGATATCTTTCCTTGTTTTAATCCTGTTACATCTGGAGATGAAATCCAGTACTCTCACAGATTGCCTGCTGGAGCCAACCCTTTGAGAATGCCAGCTCAACAGACACACAGCTCAACAGACTTTGACCTGACGTGGCTTTTTTCTCTCTGAAACTTATTTCTAAATCACATTGCAGAGACCTCTGCATGCCTGATCTGTTTTTTTCATTGCTTGGTTCAGCTTATATTTTTTTGGTTCAATATTTGAAACCATCCTATCAGACTGCTGAATTACATACCTCTTAACAGCAGTGGATGATCAGCAAAAGTCTCTGAAAAGAAAAATAAATAAACTTTTACAGGTTTGGAGAGCAATTCTTGGTGTGACTCACACTTGTTCTAACCATGAAATCTGACTCACTGTGTAGTGTGGCAGGGAAATGTTATGATAGAAATAGCAAAAAAATGTGTAGTCAGTCATATCCAGTCAGTCTAATCCAGGCATCCCTCAGGCCCTATATGGTGATTTCCTGCATCTGGAGTTTACCCATCCCACAGTGAGACCAGCAGATGATTATTTTAGGAAGCTCCAGACTCCAGGAGTACTCAAATAGTATTTGCTACTTATTTTCTCCCTTGGGCTTCATCACAGGTGTTTCAGTATGGCTGAGCTGCTCCAGGCCGTGAACCCAGGTGTGAACAAGAATTCTCTTGTGCTGCCTTTTGAGTGAATGTGGGGATGCCACTACAGCAGGTGGAGAGGTCATTTGGGACTACTGTGTCATACCCAGGCTTTCTGGTGTGTTTCTGTTGCATGCCTTTGTCCTCTCAGATCTCCAGTCATGCTTTTTGTCCAATGGGCAAGCCAAAATAAACAGTGTAAGCCAGTTCACTAATATTAATAATAATAATAGGGATAAAAGAAGGAAGAAAACACTCCACCTTCATTTAATGTGTTAGTGCCCTTCTGTTATGCATTATGAGAATGCATGTGTGGTATCTTGGAGAAAATTATATAAATTTCATTGTGTCAATGTGTCTCAGCATCCTACAAAGTTGACATAGAATAAATTTATCATCAGTGAGAGAAGCCCCTTGCTGATGGTCCAAACAAGCTTGACTGTAAGGTTTCATGCCTTGATGTTTTGGGCTTGTCTAGATGCTGGTTTAGCATTTCCCTTCTTCAGTATCTCACATGTACAACCTCTGCATCTATTTTAATCTTGCAGTAACCTATGTTGCCTGGTTTCAGAAGAGCTCAGCAGCCAGCACTGCCCTTGATGCCTTTTTGGGCTTACTTAAAAACAGAGGCCAGACAAAATCAAGACACTAAAAAACAGATATAGTTACTGAAGGGCCTTCATTTAGGGCAGACAAGCCTACCCAGGGGCTGCACCCAAAAATGGACCAAGGGTCAGGGGTTTTAACAATTTTATAAGTTTGGTCCATTTGCATATTGGGGCTCAACCTTCCAATTACAGCTTCAGGTAATGAAGTCATTTACCCCAGGTTTGCTCCCCTCCAACTCAATTTTGCTTACATTTCTTGGGGTCTGAGGCAGCGAGGCCTAGAGAGAAATTGTTTTGTCTGATTAAAATGGGAAAGCAGCAGCTAGTGCTGTATATGGAGTTTAGAGTTATAAAGAATTGCAGGATTACAAATAGATGTAAAGTATAAAAGCAAAAATCCTAAGGCGTCACCCTGATTCCTTTGGGAGGCCACTCTGTCCCATTCCCGTTGGCACTGCTGTAGAGCTCAGCAGTGTGCCTTTGGATACTGCCCAGACCTCTCCTGGGATCACCTCTGTCCTGGATTTCTTTCTCTTGCCCCTGCTGGTCCGTAGCTTGCTGCTCCAGCAGTATATCCAGCAGGATAACTTCAGGCTTCTGTTCCTCTGGTGAGAATAAAGGGGTACAAACAGATTGTCACTGACAGTTTGCCCCAAAATCTGAGCTCTCTGGTTTTTACTGTACAGGTGCATTGATTACCTTAGCTGCAGAATTGCACCAGGCTCTTAGTTCATCATTAGTACATCATTCCTGACGTAGCATAAATGACTTGTGCTAACTAAACAATCCCAGTTTTTGAGGGGATGCTTCCAATACTTTAATAACCAGTTTGTCAGCTGTGTTCATTGTAATGTGATGCTGTAAGCAAATACTAAGCAGCTTGGTGGTTTGACCACAGCAACAATTAGCTCAGGAGTGTCTCCCTGCTATAGGCAGTCATTTCATTAAGTATTTATGAAACTGAAATGTTTCTGTTAATAAAACACAACTGGAGCTTCTTAGGGAAAGATTGATATAAGTGCTTTGCTTCCTATATCATTTAATGTGTTCACTGACTGGTAGTGTCTCTGGGATAAAGAATAAAATAAGAAATGGAAGCAGCAGCTTGGAGCTCAGTGATACATCTTAGGAGAAGAACAAGCAATAATTGCCACTCCATTACTTCAACCTCTGCCCAGTGCCATGTGATCCCCTGAGCTCACAGCTCCTGCTGTGATGGCAGCCAGAGTCACACCAGTTCTGTGAACTCAGCTGCAGCCTGGGCTTGTGTTCTTGTGTGAGCAGGGCCATGCAGCAGCCACCAGCAGGATCCTGTCCTCATAAAACCACACATCTCACAGTACCGCTGGACCTGGGAGCCTCAGGCAACACTTAATGGGCAAGGCACAGAATTCCCATTAAATGCCAGATAGTTTTATCTACTGCTGACAAAGGGGAAAGAATGCATGTAACAAATCAAATCGCCTTTGGATTAATACTGAGATATTGGGGTCATTCCTGTCTCGTTTTTAGTGTTTAACAAGTGTTCTTTCCTATGAACATGAGTAAGGGACCTAAAGATTCGGGCTGTCCACACACCCCATGTTACAATGGGGTGTGGCAGTCGAGGGGGTGAGAGCAGCCAAGGGGCATGAAGCACAGCTCATGGCTTTAAATAGACAGCAGCAGAGAAAGAGAAACAGAGTCATGAAGTGAGTGGTTCACTAAGAACTGGGCAATTGGGACCTTCCCTAGTGGAAGAAGTTCCCTGTTTCCCTGGATTAATTAAAAGCCCTGCTGCCTAACCCGGAGGAAGAGAGAATGTCTTTTTCTTTCTTCAAAGGCTAAGTTTCTCTCAGCCTTTGAAGAAAGTGAAGTGTCAATTTTTTTAATGCAGTCTGGCTGAGAGCCTGCCATGGGTATGGCAGTCAGTGCTCAGGCTGTCAGGAAGCAAGACTAGTTTATACAAAACCATAATTGCTTGAGCTAATTTTAAGCAAAATGAGCTCAAACAAAGCAATGGTATATTCCAACAGCTTCCACCTTCCTCCTGTTTCTGCAGAAGAAAACCAGATGAATCTGTGGCTCTATGATCAGCAGACATGCTGGGCCTTGATCAGGTAGAGATGTCTGGACTGATCTTTATGTATTTAACAGGCCTTTGGACTTAAATGTGGCTACTGCCCAGCCACACGCTTGCCTGGCTGGGGAGCTCAGGTGAATTTAGCTTTGCTTCCACTGTAATCTTGTAGGAGTGTTTGTCCTTCATCTGAATGGGAGAAGGGCCTGGCATCACTTTAGTCGTTACCCCATGGCAAGGTAACCACAGAGCCAGGGGAAATAAAATGGCAGTCCAACGGGTTACAGCAGTAAAACACCCTGTGAGTAGGTTTATCCTTTTATGAGGTTTATAAAGTCAAATATGGATGAGCAAGAAGTGCTTCACAGGGAAGAATGTCACCATTTACTCAGGATCATTTCAGGTATCTGATGTAGTTGCAAGTATTTCCGTAAGGAAAATAGCAGTATCGAAGGAAGAGGAAAACTGGATTCAATATTAGTACTTTTTTGTGTATTAAAATGATATGTTTTGATAAATATTTCCAACATTCCTTGCAGCACCAAAGCTATAAAAAGTACTGATTGTAAAGCAGAGGTCTTAAAAGTCTTAAAAATTTATACCTTCCAAAATAAGCAAGTAAGTGAAATGAGAATTCAATCCACATTGCATTTTCTCCTTTTACCTTTAGGTAAATACAGCCAGAAATTCAGTTCTCTATTTATTTGCAAACACTGCATAATAAACATAAATGTACTGCTGTTAAGAATAATAATGCAATGCTAATGGTTCCAAAAAGTAAGAAGGGAATAAAAAGAACCATCTGAAGGAAAGGGACAGGTAATTAGGCAAAGTAAGGAGATGAAATGGTAGATAAGTACCTAAGAAAATTACACAGTAAAGGTGATTAAAAATAAAGGAATGTAAATTGTACATTATATACTAGAACAGAAAATGCAGAAAGTGCTGGCAAGGATGAGCCATGAAAGGTGAATCTAAATTGCAAGGGTTAAGGATTTGAAATGTAGCTGTCCCATGGTTCATCTGATCAGAGAATTCGCTCTTGTCAAAATAACTGGGGTGAGGCTCTGCATTACAGCTGAGAGCACTGACCACAGATTGGAGCAGAGCAAGCAGAGGTTTTGCCCCCTGGATCTGGTGCAGCCCTTTGGCTGTGCTGGCAGCTGCAGCTCCCTCAGCTCCTCCCTCCCACCTCCCTTTTGCATTTTGGCCTCGCAGGAGCCCCACTGCTTGCTGTGTGCTGATGTCCAGCCCTGCTTTTTCACTCGTGGCCCATTTCCTGCAATGCAGTTGGCCATGATGATTTCCATCTCCTCTTGGATGGACTCCCAGGAAATGGAAATTTAAGGGATGCCACCTGGATCAACACATCCAGGCTAAAAATACGAGGCTTTTGCATATGCCTGAATGAGAATGGTTTTCAGGCTGATGACTGCAAGACATTAAAAATCCCAGTGGATCAGCACAAGGGAAGGAAGGTTCCTAACACACAGTGAACAGTAGATTACAAGAGCTAATCATTATTTTAAGTAAATTTTTGGCCCTGCTCCCCGCTGTACCATTTTTTCCATTGCTTTTGGTGGAATGACCTTATTTCTGTTTCTCAGGACTGTAACTGGAAGAATACAGACAACTACAGGTTTTATGGAGATGTTAAGAAAAAGAAATGCACAGAGCATTCAAGTCTTGAAAAGTGATTATTAATTTTACTAGTAACCATAAAAAATATTCTAAGAGTTTAATTTAAATACTTCTTTCACCTCTTTTTTTTTTTCTTTCTTTTTTTTTTTCCCCGGTCAACAATCAAAACTGGATTACTTCCCATTTGGAGCACTAAAGTTTTTAATATTTTTTCTGCTGAGAACCAGCTCCCTTTCTGATCAGTCGCTACAGAGATTTTGCTGAGGAACAATAGTATTGCCAGTGAATGTCTCTGATTGAAGGGAGCTTTAATCAGAAGTTACATCTTGAAAGAGCAGTAAAATTGTAGAAGTTCAGCTTTCCCATGGAAAAAAGCTCTGACTCCTTGAGTGTATTGCTGTTGTGTGCAGTGACAATTGCCAGTTTCCTCCTGAAGAAGGAATGTCTGTGCAAGTCCAGCAGCATCCAGGTGCTATCTGATACACAGAGGTGCAGAGAATAAATTAAATGAGAAGTGGAGCCATACAGTGGCACTGTTTCACGAGGAAAAAAAAGCTATTTTTCCTAATGCTAGTGATGGTAGTTCATCTGTCCTCAAACTTGATTCCTCTGACCATTGTTCCCTGGCTGTTGGTCTGCCATACATGGCTGTCCTTTCAATTTTTTTGGCAGTAAAATGATTCTGACCAGCCACCTTTATATTGAATAATCACCTCGGAGTATCCTAAGCACGCCAAGAGGGAATGACTGAATAGCTGTAAGCACTCCAATGAAGGGTTCTCTGTGAAGTATCAAATAAAAGGTCAGAAGATTAGGCACCATGAAAACCACTGGTTGCTTTGGAAGGTATGTGCTGCAGGGCATTGCTTTCCCACCTGTGAAGTGGTTAAGGGCACTGTGATATTTATTTAGTATTTATAGAGGGGAAAGTGGTAAATATGTCTAAACTATATTTTTCACAACTGAATGAGTACTTTCCTCTACAGCAGTACAAACTTGACTTTTGTCTAAGATTAGTGGTGAAGAGACTTTGTGAGGTTTAATGTCACTTTAATTTAGCACCACCAACCAACCATTGTTATTATTATTACTTTAACATTTCTAACCGGACATCACCTGTACTCCTTAAGCACGTCATGGTAATGAAAATTTAGTTGATTTAGTGATTAACTGAGTTGATTTCATTATCTTAGGTAAATAATATTATATGCTAATGTAAGGTAACATTTCCTTTTAATCTCTTAGAACTGTATATGCTGCAATCAGATTCTTTAAATATTTACTGAAGCACTTAGATGTAATAAATCTGTTAGAATTATTCTGGAGTGACATGATGCTAGTGCCAGCATCAGCTCCGTCCCAGAGCCTTTATGGAAAAGATGGGTAAAATGTCCCTACTATGTTAGAAAGGGAGGGAAAATAGTTTTTGAGGCATTCCCAGGCTCTCATTCATACTCTGAATTTGGCTTTGCAGTTGCTTGGCCAGGGAAGCTGTTCCCAGCACAGCTGGCCTCCCTTCTTCCAGCCAGTATTCCCAGAGCTCCCTTTGGGCAGAGAGGGAAGCGGGAGCAAGGGCAGCTGGCCTGGGTGAGGGAAGAGCAGTCGGTGATGCAGTGGGGGCAGTGGGAGGAGGTCACAGGATGCAGTGGCACAAAGTGTGCTGGGGATTTCCTTTGGGATTTCTGACTTTGGAGTCAGAGCAGCAGCTCGGCATCACTGCTGGCTCTGCTGCTCCACCGACTGTCCTGACTTCCACAGACATGACAGAGCAGTGTGTGGCTCCAGCCAAGTGCTACATATCCCAGTCTTGTTGCATCTTGCTCCGTTTTATTCCTGTTAACATTTATAAAGAAAATGAAATATTTACTGCTTTAATGCGCACAGGTCTTAGGAGCCTCATAAAAAATCTCTGTTGATTCTGTTCTTTACTAAATTATTATATAAAACTCTAGAGTTTCACAAAGTTTCTAATTACAGGGAAGGCTTTATAAGTCTCTGCCTTCTATAGCATGTTGAATATAGCTGTTGCAGGCTGCCTAGGCATTTTGTTAGGCAGAACTCTGCTTTCTCTGAGGTGTCCTGAGACAGTGTGCTTTGGCTTCATCTGCAGCTCAAGCCTGCGTTTAGAGCAAAAACTAGGGGAGATACTGGGCAAGATCTGAACAAAAGTAAGATGCTGATGGTCGTAGCAGCTGCTGGTGATGAGCTCTTCTGAAATTCAGACTATTCCAAGCACGTGCTTTTGTGAACATCAAGCCCATTTAAAATGCCTGTCCATCTTTGTGGTCTGAATATTTGAAATTTTGACTCGACATCCACAGAGTTCACAGAACAGTTTCAGAGTTACCATATGACATTCATAACTTGTAGTGACAGTATTCTTAGAAATAGCAAAACTCGTATGAATGTATTTAGTGGCTCAGGTCAGTAACAGATTTTCAAATATCCAGACATTTGAAGTGTCCCTTTTCTCAAAAATGGGCAAAAACTTAAATGCCTTGCAGTCTCCATAATGATGAAGTACATCTTCTCCTTCTCCTTCTCCTTCTCCTTCTCCTTCTCCTTCTCCTTCTCCTTCTCCTTCTCCTTCTCCTTCTCCTTCTCCTTCTCCTTCTCCTTCTCCTTCTCCTTCTCTTCTCCTTCTCCTTCTCCTTCTCCTTCTCCTTCTCCTTCTCCTCTTCCTCTCGTCTCTCTCGTAACAGATTAACCTCACTGAACAGGGAATACTAATAGCAATCTGAGTACATACATGTCTAAATATATCACCAAATATTTATTTCATCAACTTAATAGAGATTGGAAATGCTAAAAATAATTATTAAAATTCTTATAATTAATAAAATTACTGGAAAGTAAGATTGGAGGTGAGATCCATTAACATCAAGATGTAATATTCTCGCACAATATTTAGAAGAAAGCCCAAAGGCAACAGTTAAACCACTGACCTTTTTACATATTTTCATGGTTTGCTAAATGCAGGAAAACCCCCAAACTGGAGAACATCAGCAGGATGTGAGCCATCCCTAACTGCTGACTAAGGATTGATGTAAACAACACTTACAGAGTGGTCAGCATTGATGTCCACAGAAATCCCATCACAGTGGGATGTCAGGCCTGGTTGAACACCCCACAGATAACTTATTTTCAGGCCTGGCCTCTGACAAATGTGCAACACATGCTAAAAGAAGTTACAAAATGCTCTAATCTGCTGCTTCTGAAGCAAAAGGGAGCTGTAGAACATACATGAGGCAGCCATTCCCAGGCACTAAGCTGTGACAGTGATAAGCCCACATGCATTGCTTACAGCTTAGCACTATAATGACAGCTTATTGATATTTATGTCACATTTTAAAGTGTCGGGGTTCTTCACATTATTTCCGACATGCATTCCTCTATAGCACCATCCAGTCATTGGCAGATATAACTAAATGCACTGTAGAAACCAAAGCTGGGTTCACATTTGTGTGCAGAGAAGTCAGACTGGCAGTTGCTTGGTTTGGGGGCCCAACAGCCAATTGACACTAGCAGACCTTTATAGCTTCCATATATCCTTTTCTTGGAGGTGGCTTATTTTTAACTTCTTCAGAGCTGACCCAGGCAGACTTTGGGCAAGTGCAGCCTGTGTTCAGATTTTGAAAATGTTTGCCAGAAGCAGAAGTCAGAGCCACTTTCCTGCAGGGTCCTGGGAAGACATGGCTTTGGCTGGCTGGGCTGGGAAGTTAGAACGTGGCAGTGAATGCTGGGGGGATGTCAGGGCCTGGGTGAGGGACAGCAGAGGCCACAAAATCAATAGTCAATAATCAGCACAAGCAGAACAGCTGGGCCCCCAGCAGGGCTTGTGGGCAGAGGTAGGGAGTGGATGTGGGTGGAGTGATTCAGAGTGAAGGCACCTTGTGGTGGGAGCAGAGCCTGACAGGAGGGAGCCTGGCAGAGAGGGTGGGTGGGGATGTGGGCAGAAGCACTGAGGAACTCAGGTCTGTGGCATACAGGAGGCTTTGGGGCACAATTTGGAAGACAAAAAAGATAAAGGAAGACGTGGGCTGGAGTAGATTTGGGACAAGAACTCAGGAAACAGGAGTTCTGTACTGGGAGAGTGGAGGAGCTGCAAGACTTGGAGACAAACTCCAAGTGTGACAGGCCTGGGCTCTGTGGAGCACTGTGGGGTACAAGGGTGGGAGATATCACAAACCCTCTCCATCTAGGTGTCTTTGCCAGGGATTCTGGCTTGGGAGCAGGCACAGTTCTCCCATGCTGCCTTCTCTGCCTGATCCATGGGCAGTGTGAACTCAAGGCACAGAATCTGCTTTGGGAGCTAAGATGATCTTTCAGCATTTGGGGTTTGTCTAAATTTAGGGACTATTCATACCCACAGGCCTGTCAGCTGTTAACATCCACATTTCATTTTCTCTGAACAGAGAACACTGAATTAATTCACCTTAGCTCTTGGTTGCCCAAAGCTTTCAGGTACAGTATAAAATAACAGCATAAACAGAGCTTTGCTTCTACTGGGAATTACAAACTGAATTTATGAAATAGTGGTGGGAACTGGAAATCTTTCTCTTATATCAGTGGGAAGATGTGCCTTTTCAGTCCAGGAAGTGTGTATTTTGAATTGAGGGAGACAAAACCAGAGGTTCAAATAGTACCTTTTTCAGACATAAAGAAAACACAAAGCAGTTCTCTTTGTAACCTCCTGCATATAAAACACCTGACATGAAACAATGAATAGCAGCTAGAAGACAAGGTATGCCAGCAAATGGATAATTTTCTTTCCTCTACCTGTCACTTCTGACTGTCAAGTCAAAATCTGGCCCCAGATCAGAGCTCAGGTCAGAGAGGGGCTTTGGTTCCTTGCCTGCCACTGAGCTGCTGGAATCCAAGATGAAGAATGCTCTGCCTGAGTGCTGAAGCTGCCTCTCAGCACTCACAGCTGTGCATTGTTCTGACAGTTTTGGGGGTAGGTAGGCACTTCTCTTGCATTTAATCCTTGCCAGGCTTCACAGCCTGAGAGTCTGTCTTCATTTTCCCAAAGGATCTTGAGCCTCAGAGTTCATCTATAGTGGTTTGGTCTCAGCACCAAATGCAGCTGACAAGAGCTAAGACTGGTTTTTCCCTGTTAGCCACCAATTTAGGGCATTTTTTTAGGATGCCGAAGACCTGGATTCACTTTTGCTTTTGTTGTGCCACATGAATTTGTAAGTTTGGGCTACCCTGGGCAGTGTGGGGAACCTCAAGTCCTTCCAGTCAAGCTGTTCCACTTTGCCTGACATAATTAAATATTAATTGGGCCAGACTGAAGGAGTAAATGACTTTTTATAGCCTGGCAGCTAGGCCACTCACCTGGGAGAAGAAAATCACAAGTCCTAGCACTCATATTTTTCAGCTAGAAGCCTAAAGCTATATTTGAGCATGTGAACGTTAGATTTATTTATTAAAAAAACATTTAGATGTTGCATCTTTAAACTTCATTATGCTAAGCCTTTTTGAGGACCAAGCCAGTTTATTTGGGTGGCTAATGTAAGGACATGCTTTGAAGCTTATGGCCCCATTAAAAAAAACACCAAAACCCCAAAAAACCACAAAAAACCCACCCCAAAAAACAAACCACACCAAAAAGCCAAAACAAACACCCCACACCTTTCAGCTGACTTTGAAGAATCTGAGAACAAATGTCAAAAATGTCAGGTCAGACTGATGCTGCAGGAGATGATTGTCTTTGGAGTTTTTTGGAGAACATACAGTGAATTGCTATGAACCACTGCCCTAATTGCCCAGTTCAAAACAAGAGGGTAGCAATTTCTGGAAGCCCCATTGAGAACACTTACATTTCCAGACAAACCTTTTCTTTCATAAATTTCAAGGGAAAAAGTTGTAGTTTCTTATAAGATTCAAGCCTGTATTTCCTGCCATCCTGAATAACTGTGTGATGAATTAGAGTAGGCTATCCAAGGTGTATGTTTGTTTTCAAACTTCCAATATCTTTTATCTGCAAAGCATTTATATTCACTGGTTTGCTCTAAAAGCACAATATCAATTATGTCTTCACTGAAAAACACTTTTAAGTCACATGAAATACATAAAATATATAAAAACAGCTCCTCTAGTTAATCTAGATGCTTGCAGTACATGAAAGTGGATAATATTTTTCTTTATGAAATTAGATACTACAATATATGTCTTGTCAAAATGAAAAATTGAGATCCTTGAAAGGGAGGGGATTTTGTTCTTCACCTTCAGAAATTAACTAGTGTCATACACAATTTCTAGGCTTTCTCAAGCATTCTGCAAATGTACTGTGCACTTCAGAATTCTAATGATAAAAATCTGGCAGTACAAACAATGCTGAGCTCACGTTATTTTTAGGATTTCAGAAATGTACAGACCAGTATCAAAATGTTATTTTTATGATTTCTCTCTCTAATAAAATGTTCTGTATTTGAACAGAATTAGGGAAGGCTTTTGCAGATAGACACAATTCCATGTCCAGTTTTGTTTTGTCTTTTACTACGGAGGCTCTTCATTAAAGATTCACAAGACACACCTGAATAATTTACATTGCCTTAATTCACTGGGCACAATAGTTAAGGTAAAAAAGAGTCACAGTCATTCAGGCAACAGAAGGAATATGTTAAAAAAATAATAAAATATCTTTATTAGAGCTGCTCACTTTGAATAGCAGGTTCTGTGTGTGTATGTATCTACATTTTAATGTTGGCTCATGCTTGTCTACTCTCTGTTGGTGGTTTCCCATTTTAAGATGCTAGATTGATAGTGGAATTATCTGCTGTTTAATAAACTCTGAACCATTTCAACTCCAATCAGTGGAAAAAGAGCCTTTGGTATTTTCCATGCTTGCCTCACGTTAAAGTGAAGGGTCACAGAGGAATGTACTCTTGACCCTGCAGGAGAGACCCTTATACATTTTCTCAGCCAATCCCACAGTGATTCATCACAATGCAGAGTACTTAATACAGTATGGTTTTCAGACAGTCATATAAGAAAATATATAGCTCATAAACTTTAGCTCTATAAACAGAGGTCACTGCCTTGTGGGAACTCCCATGATTTAAGTCTGTGAAAATACCGCTGTGTATTTTAGATCTGACACAGTCCTTACCAGGACTTTGTACAGAGGACAGTCCCCAGCCACAGAGGTGAAAAGCTTAAACAGAGAGATTATCCATCCAGTTGCATACAAATAGTGGAAGAGAGTTTTCAAATCCCATGAGAAAGCTCACTGCTTTACAGCAAACATGACTGTGTGGAAGAGAATGTACATACATGCATGTTCAGCCAGTGACTTCTGTGCAAATCTGGCCATCAAAATGCTGGCTGCCCCACAAAAAAGGGGGGAAAAATAGCAGAGAGCAATGCTGAAATCTGAAACTTTAAATTGAGACATTCAGATTTCAACTTTATGATGCCTTTCTGATTTTCAAGTTGAAAACAAGACTGGGAATTCTTGACTAGGATAAAGCATTGTGATTTTCCTACAAAACATGTACTGTAAATGTGGCAGTCTATGCTTCCAGGTGTAATCATGTCTACAAAGTATATTTGTTCAAGTTAATATTTGATGTTCAATATGAAAACAGTGGCTAGCACACTCTATTTAAAGACAGCAAAATGATTAAGTAAATGCCTTGACAGATAGCAGTACCTGTACAGATGTACCTTGTAATCTTCACTGAAGTACAGGGGAATATGTTGACATATTCCAAACAAGAGTGATGGTATTTTGCCTAATATATGGAATTTCTAAATGAAAATATAGCAAGCTTATTATTTGTGCAAGAGTTTTCTTGTCCACTTCCCACTGCTGATATGTGAATATAGCCAGATACAAAATCAACACAGAGTTTCCCTTTAGCTAAATTCTGATTTTACTGTGAGTGCATCTACAGAAAATATTACAGCACTGAATGAAAGCTAAATTCTGTTTATATTATGTTCAAATGTTATCTCTCAGGTAAGCAAATCTTATTAAAAATATCCTTTGTTAATACCATCAGAGTAATTATAGATGAAAACAATAACAATTACATTGTAATTTCTCTGAAAAGTAATAACCCAGAACTTTGTTTGACATCCAAATTAGATTGTTGCAAGAAATTGCAAATGAATTAAAGTCAGCCCTTCAGGCTTTCTACACTGAAAGTCTGAAACTAAAAATTTCTCTTTCATAAGTCACTGGTGCTTTAAAGGCTGGTAAAGCCTCAGTCTATCTCCCATGGTCTTTCAGCTTTCCAAAAAATATTTCCTTAATTTCCAGAAGATGAACCTCAGATTCTTCTTCACACTGGATGTGAAACTGAATCAGCTAAAATACCTTTATTTGGGTTTTTTGGGTGGGCATGTGAATTCAGCATCAGCATCTTTTGGAAGGAAGCAAAGCACGGAATCCATAGCGGCTCATTCTTTTCCATTGACTATGTGAAATATTTCTCTCTAAAGTGAAAGGTCAAGGGCGATGCCTTCACAGTGTTTTGGTGCTCAGGGCTGGATCCCCCCAGAGGGATAAGCCCCTCCAGCCTGCAGGCAGCAGCAGCAAATCCTGTGCTTGTGTTCCTCGTGCAGGTGTGGAGAGACTCCGCAGAGAGACTCCAGGGCTGGGAGAAGGGTTGGGAGCAAGGGCCTGCCTTGGACGAATACAGTGGGCAAGTCCTGCAGCCTGGTCTTCTCCAGCCTGGTCTACGCAAAAAGTACACAGCTGGATTCAGGGAAATCTGCTGTGAATGGAGCCTTGGGAAATGCCAAGTGCAGCAGCTGGACAGGGGCTGCCCTGAATGGGAGCAGGTGAGCGTTTCCAGGAGTGCACAGCTCCTGCTGAGACACCATATTCATGCTGCCACTGCTCGTCTGTTCCCAAATGAGGCATCCTGCTCTTCAGGACTGCTGAGCATCCAGAAATTCTTACTCATCACAGTGGGAGCTGTGGGATAAGTGGTCTGGAAAATGAAGTGATATGTCTCTTTTCTTGAAACAGCATCTGAGGAGCCAGTTTTAAAATGCTTGTCTGAAATCCTTTTCTTTCTCCTTGAATGTGTCTGAACTTCTCCTCAATTTAGGACCTTCTGATTCAGTTGATTGGTGTCCTGACAACAATCCTGCCCAGAGCACCATGTGAATCTTCCAGTGGACTGCTCCTCAGGCAGGAAGTCGAGGTATGCAGTGAAATAAAGGCTCTGTTGGAACACACTTGGGATTTTATTCACAATTCTCCAATGGGAACAATTCCTTGTCATTCTGTTTGTCTTCCCAGCAGTCTGCTGCTGGATTGAGCCTGTTGAAGGACATCCTAAATGCACTCACAACAGAGGCCACAGGCCTCAGTGGGCTGGCTCATGTTCCCAGAGTTTCCCCACTCCTTACTGAAAGACTGGGATCCTGAAAACAAGCACCAACTCATGACTCTGGACAATCCTCCTCAGTGTGCTTGTCAGTGATGTGCTTGGAGCGTTTTTCCTTTCAGATCTCTTTCTGTGGTAAAATTTAAGGATTATTAAACAGGAGAATTAACTTCTTTCCAATGACATTGTGCCTGTGAACTTTAATGCAGTGGGAATTGGGAGCTCCTGTGAGCTGCAGGCCTGTGTCTTGTGCTTTCTGCAGCAAGTTATGATTGCTGTTGCTGTAATTTCTTGTTTCTGCAGATGAAGAGTTGATCTTCCTTCCATTCACCCACTAACCCAAGCAAAGTCTCATCCATCCATTAGCAGCAGAGAATACCATTTCTCCCACTTCCTGACTCTTCTGGCAGCTGCAGACAAATGACTGTCCTGCTAATAGTCCCTCTGTTCCAGAGATTAGTGCTTTAAGCATGTGAAAACAGTATTTCTCAATTTATTTTGACAGAGTTTGATTTGTCAAGTTTACAGAAAGCTTAACCAAGTCATGCTGTGGCACCCCTTCCAAAATCGTCTTTAACCAGGTCCAACAAAGAAGCTGCGATTTGCTCACCAGGGATTTGTTCTGTCTCCCTGTGTATCCTTGCTGGTATTTTAATTTTCCACCCACCTAACACCAATCACACTGTAGATTAACAAAATATTTTCTTAAATCTCTTTCTTCTGTGATATAGGTATCTTATTGTATTAGAAAAGAGATTAACTACTACTATATCTGACTGCTGCACAATTATATAGCACCAGAGGTGACTTAGGCAGGGAAGTGTTAGAAAGTTATCCTTCATAACCATTTAAACCTAAATTTTTCATGCTTAAGAGAGAGAAAAAAACGGGTCTTAACCAAATATAAATTCTGGAGTGCAGATGGAAGTTTTTACTGTAAGCATGGTGAGCTTTGGGGCAGCTCGCAGCAGGACTGATGAGGGATCTGATTGTCAGGTGTAAGAGATCACCTGGTGAAGCTCCTTGCATGGTGTGGTTGCGTGCAGGAGTGGGGTGGACGTGATAAGCTTGGTGATAATGGCAGTTCCTTCTCTGTCACTGGGCAGGTGCTGTGACAACAGCCTCTAGAGCCACCTTGCATGACTGGCTGTGGTGCTCAGTGCTGCGGAAGGTTCTGGGGGAAGTGGGGAGATGGAAACGTGGATGACTGCAGGGACCCCTGTGGGTTCCCACGTGTGCGTCCCAGCTTGTCTGGGAACACAGCAGGTATGGAAGCAAAACCCAAACCCTCTGGGAATCGGTTCTACCCTTTAAGTTCATGTAAACACCCAGGAGCTCTGTTCAAGCTTATCAGAAAGCAAGAAAGAGCCTCAGGGGAAGGGCAGCAGAAGAGAAATGCTGAGGACTACAGCAGCGAGCACAGCCAGCCCTGCTCCATCGGCTCCCTGGAGCACACGACGCCGATCCCCTGCCGTGCTGGGGGATGAGCAGTGACAGCCTGAGCAATGAGATGTCTTCCTGCAGCAGCAGAAAAATCAGGCCCTGTGCATAAAGACTAATGCTGACACTCTGCCCAAAACAGGGCAAAGCAGCAAGGGGCTTCCTACAGGGAATAATGCTGTGTGGAGACTAATGGAGCAGTCATTAGCAGTATCTCTGTGGTGTATAATAGCAAAAAGCATTCACAAACATTTAATTAAAATGAATTTGATGGCCGGATTTAAGCTGTTATTCCAGAAGTTAAACGCCAGTTACCAATGTGTTAAAATGCACAATCAGCACTGCATACATAAATCCACCCCTTGGTCTAATCTGTAACTATAGTAATGTTGTGCACTCGCTAGAATTGTGCTGGGGGCCCTGGCTTTCAGCTGCCGTTGCAAGAGCTGTCATCTATCACATTTTCTTGTCATGTTTATACTTCTATTGTTATTCACTGGTTAAGAGGGAGAGGCTTTTTGTATTCTGAAAAACCTTAGGAAGTAGGGAGATGGAGAAACCAGAAGCCAAAATTTGAATGTTCCAGGTGATAATCCCCATTAGGCTAAAAAGACAAATCTGTGGATTTTTCAGTTTGAGAAGTTAATTGAGACGCTAGAATTTTGATTTTAAAAAAGGAAATCAAGACCATTGGGACTCATGGAGCCCACTGCAGGCTACAAGCTTTGCAGGAATTCCTTCATGTTTGTTGGTACTGTAGAAACAACCTTAGTAAAGCAGCTGTCATGTCTGTCCAGTCTGGCATCCTGTCTGCAGGAGGGGCTGACACTGAATGTGTCAGAAGATACATGTGCTGCACTTCTTCGTTGAAAAGATTTAGTTCTCAAGGTAAAGAAGCAGGAAACTAATTTTGCAAATGTTCTGGGGGTGTTATCAAACAGAAGTGAATTTTTAAAGAGAAGACATCTGAATTTTTATGGAATATTTTACTAGAAAAAGCCAATTTAAGGAAGCCCTTCAATGACTAAGCATTTCTGAATAAAGACCTGAACTCCATAAATAGAGTTAAAGCTGCCAAAATTCCTGGGATAGTGCTGAGGAGTCCACCTTGCTTGCCAGTCTCTTAACGTTAGGCACACCTTTTTCCAAGGTTTTGTGCTTCCTTTAGGATGCAAAATTTATTATGAAGTGAAATCACTGTGAAACAGAACATTATCATAACCTTAATTAATTGCTTCCTGTTACTTGTTAACCTTGCAGGTTTCTCTTTCATTCTGAACTAAGCAGCAGGCACAAAACTGCTCTGTTGATTCAAGTTACTGTAACATCTTGACATGGATGAAATTTAACCTGGTAAACTCCACTTGGGTTAGGAAATGGTGCAGCTTTTAATCTAGTCTGGGAAAAATGGGTCCAGAAACAAATGGGGTCAGTCAACCTTTTTGGCTCCTTCAGCTTTTCTTTCTGCTGTAGTGGCTGTGTTTTGTTTCTTCCCATGCTTCTTTAAGTATTAGCTGATTGAAATAAATTTGAAATTCAGACATCAGGTATCGTTATGTATTGGCCTTTGACACCAACAGACAGTGTGTTTGACATGCAGATAGGCTTCATGGGCTCTAATCTGAATCATTTCCTGTATTATAATTCTTAGATGGCAGAAGATCTGATGGAGGTCACCTCAGCCTCTGAGCACTGCCTGTTAAACTGGGGACAGGAAGGAGGAGAACATAAACAATGTTCATCTGTATGTGAAAAGGTCATTTTAGAGAAACAGAGTCAGAGGCTTTGTCTGAAGCAAACAATTTTTCTGTTAGTGAGCTTTTAAAAGAAAGAGCATAAATTGGCACCCTGTTAACCAAACTGGAGAACAGAGGTGGTCACTTAACCTGCACTCAGCCTGCAGGGAGGGATGTGGCCATCACTGCCACCACCCTCCAGCAGGGCTGGTGCTTCCCCCTCCACCCCAGACCTTCAGCCTGGGATCCCTGGGGTGCTGTGAGCTGGGGGTATGAGGCAGGAGGTTGTGACAGTGTGTTCTGCCCATCCACTCCTAGAGTGTGTGCCTGGAGCAGCCTGTTGGGGAGGTTTGAATGAGGGGTTTGATCGTGTGTAGCTCCAAGGGGCCTTGTAATTGATTGTGAGCGAGGCTGAGAGAGCATCCCAAATCCAATTCCAGTTACTGCACTGTGCCCATCTAAATCCCCCCGACATGTTATTTGGATATTGTGCTGCCTTATAGATTCTCCATAAACTGCCAGGCAGGGCTGCTGTGTGCAGCTAAATTATTGCTGTGCTGTAACATAGAAACTGCCCAGAAACTGCCTGTGCACAGCAATATACAATTTTATACAGAGTTTGTTTTTTAACAAGAGAGGTTTTCTCTGCTTTTATGATTGTGTATGGGTTCCAGGGCTGGGCATCTTCATTAATTTTACTCTGTCTTCTACTGAACATACCATATATTGCATTTATTGGTTGTCCATTATGATTGGTTGTGACTGTGACTTGGAGAGATGTAGATATTTTTTTATTTTAATTCTGTGCAGGTCTTCATCCAAGAGTAGATTAGTTGTGAAGAACAGGTGTCTGGGAATGAAGCACTTGAATTTTAGGAGATTGGGAAATGATGCTTCATTGTCAGAGCTCTTCCATGTCTCTTCTCATCATCACCTTGGCACTGTGCTTCTGCTTGGAGGCTCATCAGTATCACAACAAATTTGTATCCTCCTGTCTTGCTCCAGACCAGTTTCTTTCCAGTTCCTGGTATTGATCTGATAAGTGCTGAGAAGAAATTCAGAGTGCTATTACAGTATGTAGTCACTGGCTGCTTTTAAATCTTTTGTCCTGTCATGGATGAGGAAGATTTCACTGAAGTAAATATCATATCATCATATTTATAGATCTAGAGGACATATTATACATTATGTTGTTATAATTGGCTGTGGCTAATCAACAAAGCTGCCATATAGTCTGTAATTTAGGCCAGGAAAGAAAAGACCTTATCTGGCAAGAAGAACAATCAAATTCTTTAGGATATCCTCAAGAAAGCAAGAGACCAAATGAAGAAGCTGAACAGCTTTAATAAAATTCAGTATTATTCCTTTGGATTATTCAGGACTTTGCAAATGACTATCCAGGCTTAATGGCATTCACTGACATTATGACAACAGGGGATGCTCCACAGGCAGAAAGGGGAATTAGAAGTATGTGAGGTTAACTGAAATGATGCTGCTGGTAATAAGTCAGTGGAACTAGACTGTCACTCATGCTCTCCTTCTGCTCCAGGATCCTGATTATCCTGTCAGTTCTTCATATGCTTCCTCCATCACCTTCAGTAAGAGGAAGGCATGAAAAAGACGGACAAGGTGGTCATATAATCAAATAAAATGTACTAAATATTGTAAATATAGGGTGTGACATATCCCAGGTTATGTATATGTTGCAACATATCATTTTAGTGCTAAATGATACAAGATGATACAGGCTAATGCAATGTGAAATGACACAGCCTAACTGCAAGTGCCATTTGATGCAGAAAGATGCATTTAGAGAGCAGTGTGGTGAATCCGCCGTGCATTATGATTTTGAGCAGGGTATCCAGCCTGCTTGTGCTCAGATTTGTCAAGCTGCTGGACTTTCTCCTACTTTGGATTTCCTGGGGCTCTCTTCACAACTGCTAGCCTGTCTTGGTCTGGCTTATGGCCGCAAGCTGGTGTTTCCTCTCACTGGTCTTTGACAGGGTGACACGATTCAACTGAGTGCCAGAAGCCACTTTTGATCCATTACCATAATTAAGGTTGGATATACAGACTTTCTCCTGTGCAATTTCTTTTCTTTCCTTGTTTTTCCAATCTCTTGAAAAAAATGAGACAGTAGCTAATGCTTGCTGGGAGGTCATTCCCACTTCTTCCCCCCAGAAAGCTGACAACACATCTTCCTTCTCTGCATCCCTTGCATGTTTTCTTTCCATCCCATAACTGCAGGAAAGTGTGTTTTCATAGCATAGCAGTGGAAACAGAGGAGAAGAGAGCTGGAACAGCTTTGCTTGCAGAGGTAGAGCCCAGCTCATGAAGCACTGCTAGGAACACGTAGGACCACACACACACACGCAAAAAGTAGAAGTGTCCACAGGAGTCTGAACGGTTTAACAGCAGCAAAAAGCACCCAAATTGTCATGTGCTACTTACCTGACTTCACTGCCAGGCTGTTTTTCTTGGTCTGGTTCTTGGGGAGGAGAACTACATGCACTGCAGATGTTCTGTCACGTCATGTCTCTCTCAGGCAGCCATGGTAACTAAAAGGAAAAAGACCATAGTGACATGTCCCAAAACAAACTTTACCAAGTAATCTAAAGCCAAGTGAAAGTGGGATTCAAACTTGGATTTTCTTCTGTGTATTTCAGGCCAACAGCAAGAACAAGGCTTCCCATCATATATGGGAAGGTGAAGCATTCAGGCAGCTTGGCAGAAACTCAAGAGAACAGAAGAATTAAGTGTATTTTTTTTTTTTTTTTGGTGAAGTTTTGAGATCCTTGTACAAAGTTGTGGATTTGAGGTGAGTCAGTTGGGCTAATAAGGAAGTCTTAACAGAGATCTGAGGTCTGGTATTTTCCTAAGTGCTAACAGCCAGACAGCTTGGAAGAGGACTGTAAGTGGTACATGCTGATGGTGGGATGTAAAAGAGTCCTACAGCTCTGCTGCTGTATCCTTCAAAACATGAAAGATTACATCTAGGAAAATGAAAATTGTCAGCACACATTTGCAACATAAATAGGAGCAAGCAAATTGCCCTTCTGGCTCTGACTGACTACCTAAACATACAGTTTTCTGGCAGTTTTCAATCAGCTGCTGTGAAGTTTTCCTGCAGTTGCTGTTAGTTCTCTGAGTGCTGTACACACTGACAGTGACCTAGGACAGGACAATAACGTTTAAGGAATCATACAGTGGAAGTTGACAGTAATCCATGCCTTGAAAATTTGTGTTGGGGGGTTGGAGACACTGGGCACTGCTCTGTACTCCCATCCCACCTCTCTGCCTCCTGTGCTTAGGCCTGACACAGTGCAGGATCCCAGACAAGCCCTGCTTTTCCAGAGCCTCTCAGAAAGCGTTATGCAGAGCTAAATAAATGTCAGTGCTGGTTTATATAAATTAACTGTATGTGGAAGAAAGGAACATGATCCCTTCTGTCAGGCATCAGTCTGGGGGTGCCAGGGAACATGCTATAGTTGGGACACCTCTGGGTGGCTCTAGCTGCAGCCTG
Source organism: Hylia prasina (assembly GCA_013397195.1). Lineage (NCBI taxonomy): Eukaryota > Metazoa > Chordata > Aves > Passeriformes > Sylviidae > Hylia > Hylia prasina. The sequence continues at coordinate 283,666 of VYXD01001537.1, forward strand.
ACTACATTCAGTGGGAGCTGCAAGACTGAGCTGACTCAGCTGACTCTGAGAGCGCTCCCAGGTGTCCTTGCATTGCTGGGGTGGGCAGAGAGCTGCCAACAGTGCTGACCTGAGCCTGGAAACTGAAGATACTCTGTGCAGTTGCATATGAAGGGAAAAGAAGAATGGGGACTGCCATTACAGGCGGTGCTTTGCCTTTCCTCCTTCAAATGTCTTTGGCTTTACTTGTCACTGATCTGTAGGAAACAGGAGGCAATGGAGTCTTGGTATTTTTGTCACAGGCCAGGCATGCCAGAATTTTCATTTCCAGTGCTGGCCAGGAGAGTGCTTCTGCCTGCTGCAGTGTGAGAGCAGCCCTGCAGTTCCCCAATGCATTGGGGTTGCAGGGACATGATGCAGGTCTTTGGCCACCAGTGGAGGGAGGCTGAGTGGCCTTTGGGCTGGGCCTGCAATCTCCCTTAGTTTGGTGCCAAGAAGCTGCAAGGCCAGGCAGCAGTTTGAGTCTGACATGTGCCATGGGCTTTTTGCCTGTGATTGCTGCTTCTAAGATGTTAAATTAAGCCTTTTTTCATACTGCTGAAAGACAGAGCTACTGCCTTTCCATTTTTCAATAAGTCTATGTCCTAAACTTCCCAAATTATTACTGAGGTGTGCCTAAATTTGTGGCTCATGGGGAGGGAGGTGTTTAAGTATGTCTTTTAATAGATTTACTGTCATTTACTCACAGTCCACTGTTGCTGCGGACGTCAACAGCACGGATCTGTGTACACAAGGTTGTGTAAAAAAGGCACAGCTCTCTGCAAGTCTCCACAAAGGCTGCATTGGCCAGTCCCTACTGCTGGGTAGTTCTGGTTGGAGCAAGGGAAGGGAGTAGGGGGGTATTTTTGAACTCATTTTTTAAGCAGTGACTTCCACTGAAGTTTGAGGACTGGGTAAAGTCTCCTTACTTTACCAACCCTGCTCTGAGTGAGAAAAACTTATGTGCTGCTCATGACTTTAAAAATAAGTGTCTCCTTGGCTAATGGTGCACTTCAGCAAGATAGAGCCTGAAAGTGGAGTGGTTTTCAGATTTCCTTCATACCTGATTCTTCCTTTAAATTTTGTTTTAAAAGTCTTGCTTCATTAACATGCAGTTAATCGTTTGGCAATTAATTTAGCAGACATCAATTTTGCATATTTTGTAATGTAGTAACAGTTGCAGCCATTGGACCAGACCATTTGCCAATGAGTCTGAGATAATAGGATGGTGTCAGAAAAACAATCAGAGGCTGCACTTTCATCCTTGAGACGAACCTTTCAAGTCCGTCCAAGAATTCCACAGGGCAAATACCAAGTCTGCATCTGTGTCTCTAAGCTATACTCAGACTTTCTTCCATTTCTTTTTGCCTCTGGGGATCCAGTAGCCACAGTGTGTCTGAACTGATCACTTACCACCAGCATCATCTGGGCTTTGGATATCTTTGATATCTTCAGCTCGTCCCTCCCAGCAACATCTGAGGCAAGACTCTAATTAAGGACTGTTGTCTCTTCTCTTGGAGGTTAGTATTCTTCTACTTCTGTGGCCTCTGCTTTGAGACTCCCTGACTAATGTCAAGGACTGAGCAAATTACTCAGAGCTTCTTGTCAGCGATGTTCCTTTTCAAAGGTTTAATTAGCAGAGAATAACACAGTTTGAAATAAATGTAGCTAAACCAAGAGCCAGCTCCTGTGAAGGGCTTAGCTTGTTAGCAGTAAAGCTCTTAGGACTATATCTCTTTTTGAATGGTGCAAGCTTAAGACAGGTTGGAGAACTCCACAATCAATGAGTCCCAAAACTGCTTTTACACACACCTGCAGACAAGCTAAAAATATAGAACATCTGGTATGTGTGTATGCATGTATAAAATGAGCTTTTTTTTTTTTCCTTTGCACTGAGTGCTGCTGTGTGGGCTAAACCAACATAATGTTGCTAGTGTACTTAAGAACTAAATCAGTCCAAAAGTGTGATTAATTATTTGATCACGGAGACTTACAAGACATTGTGTAGGACTCAGGAATTCTCATGTCTGGAAAAGGACTACATATGCATTTTTACTGTTACCTTGAGATGGGGCAGGAATTATTGTTTGAATCCCTTCAAATGTTCACAAAGCTCAGTGGAACTGGTAAAAAAAGTTTAAAATAGATGAAAGAAAGTACTTCTTTATGCAGTGAGTGATGAACTTCTGGATCTTGTGGCCATAAGTGTTTGCAGAGGCAGGCAGTATGATCAGGTGCAGAAAGGGATTAGACATTCATGGACCAAGAGTCTAGAAATAGATGCTAAGAGGACTGAGCAATACACACTACAACATCTTTGGTACAACAGCTTTGGGGGAGTAAAAGTGGAGAGCAGAGAGTGACCAGACTGACAGGCTCTCTCTAAATAGTTTTTCCTGTTGTCATTGAGTCAGGATCCTGGGCCTGAGGATCCATTGGTCTCACCCAGGAAGCAGTTCCTCAATCCTGTTTGTGTCATTTGTACTTGAGCAGTGCAAGTTGTCAGGTTCAGCCGTGGCTCTAGAGGCCCATCCCTTGTAAAACCTGCAATCAGAAGGGGAAATCTCCCTCTGCTTGCCCTCTTGCCAGCACAGGGAGCACAGGCTGTTTCAGAACACAGCTGAGGCGCCTTGGCCAGTCTCCCTGTGGAAAATGGTTACCTTGACTTTCCAAAGCTGCTATACTTCATCATGCAAATGGCAAGGATCATTTCTCACCAAGCCTCTTACTTCCAGAGGTAATATATCTCCAGCCATTTCCATTAGTTCATTGTCCTTCCCCAGCACTGTCCTTTGGCTCAGTTGCTTGGCTTCAGAGTGAGGCAAGATGGATCTGAGTGGCATTTGGCTAACATGCTCTGAAACACCCAGTTCATCTGAAAGTCTCTGCAAGTACCAGCTATTTCTACAGCCACTTCAGTTGGAATTAAGAGGACAAATCAAGGGCAATAAAAGCCTAAGCAAAGGGCTTTTTCCCTCTTGTAGAGACAATACATGGAATTTATGAGACCCACATCTTGAATTTCATTTCCCCTCTTGAATCCCTTCAGTGCTGCAAAATACTGCTCACTTTGAATGTGAATTTTCTTTTTGCATTCCCATGGCTTCATACTGCTCATTCCTTGATGTCCATTTCTGCTGCCTGTTTTCACAGAGCTCATACAGTCAGAAATCTCTGTTTAGGGTCAAATCATCAGCTGACAGGCATGTGCTGCTCAGGCTCCAGTGGAGCTATATTGACATTTTTTGGTTATAGAGAGTTGGGGCAGTATCTCTGGGAACACCATGTAAAGTGCTTCATATTTCTTTTGCTGGTTCAATGCTTGGAAGAAATCCAGCCAAAAAACAATGTGGATTAAAAATGGAAACTTCTTCTCCAGCCCTCTCTGCATGCTGGCTTAATGATCACAGGAATTAACTGGGCATGCCTTTTGCTTAGTACAGGCCAAACAGCTCCTCACATGCAACTCTGTGTTAAAATGTGAAAAATCAGTGTTGATTCTGCCTTCCTATGACCCTGTCCCCAGAGCTGCATGTACTTTATCAGAGAGTGCACCTTTGGGGTGACTGTACCCCAATAAAACTCTTACAGGCTTTTCTTCTTTTCCATTAGCTTGCTCTGTTGCATTGATTTCATCATTTGTAAAGTGCAGATCGAAGGCATCTCAGCACGTCTAACACACAATGCAGACCATTAAGAAGTGTGAAAGAAATACCAGCTAGTTCATACACGAACTCAGTGTAATAAACCTGAGAACTTGGCACACAAGCAAACCCAGTAACTGTCAGAAAAACCACTTGTGTAGTAAAAGGGCTCTTCAGATATTTAGAAAATACTGTTCCTACAGCCTGTTTAGGCATAAAGCATTCTTGTCACACTTTGCAACAGCTGTGATTAAAAACTATTTAAGGGTAAATGTGTTTTCTGGTATTTATCAGTGGGTCATTAACCTTAACAATATCAACATTTCAATTGTCAGCAAGATTAAAAAAGCCCATTATAGCAAAATGAGCACATTGTATGTAGAGATATTGGAGTGCTGATGAATTACTAGCTCTGCTCAGCTACAGACTTCAATAAAGGTACAGCCTTCAGTGTGGTGAGAAATAGAGGATGAATTAATTGTTGTGTGAAATATAATGCTGAAGAGTTAGAAACAAACCAAATGAGATGCTTTAGCACATGGAAGGTCTTGGAAGTTTTATCCACAAGATAAAGAATATACATAAGCTTTTAGTTTTTGTAGGTGATGGCAGTAATGGCTGCATCCACCTGGTCCCTCGTTCAAGGGATTCCTGAGGAGGATAACCCAAAGGACCACCTGGGCCTCTAAATTCTGGGGTTGGAAATAAGTGCAGGACATGCAGAATTTAGGGCAGGAATTGCTAGTTGCTACCTGGTAATGCAAAGCAGGTATAACACACTGAACCTGCTGTACAGAGAACCATGGGCACAAAACTCCTCAGAGAGGAAGTCTTCTCACTTCAAAGCCAGTGCCAGTGCTCCCAGGTGAGTACAATGGAATGGAAAGCTCAGAGAGGAGCAGGCTGTGCAGGGAAAGTGGTGGTTAGGCTGGGAAAGATAAAGGCTCACTGCATATTTCCATGGTAATACTGAGGTAGAAGGAGGACCTGAACCTTGCAGTGACAAGATCTTTCCCATCCTCTCGGTGACAGAGCCAGGACGAGTTTGGTTGGAAGGAAAGCCTTGGGAGGGAGCTGATTCCTGCATCACAGGGCCACATCTCCACTTGGCACTTGCCTCCTGTGCAAGGGACTCTGCAGGATGCAGGGGCAGCAAACGTTTGTGCACTGCAAGGCAAGATGGGCCAGGAAACAAAGGGCATGCCCCAAACCCAGGGCCCCAGCTGTTTTGCTCTCTAGTACAGTTTTTAAGTTATAAAAGTAAAGACATAACAGGAACCTTTGAGAAAAGTGGTTTTTTGGTTGCTCTCTTTTCCCTCTGCTGGTTATTTTTCTAAGTGTGTGTGCACAGGAGAATGTTCTTAGGGGTTCATTTATTTCTGTCAGATAACTTTCATTACTGTAATAAAATTCCACTGTCTGACAGCTTTTATTTCTGCATTCTGAGTTGTCACGCTTTTCTGAGGTTTCCCTCTGACCTCTAGGATGTATAAGGTGAGGCAGAGACACGTCTGGCATTTGTGAATGTTTTAGAAATACCAGAATTCAAAAAGCTTGGCAGTTCCTGTCTGGTAGATCTAATTTCAAGCTCTAGTAAGACTATGGAAAGAAACTGAAGGTCAGCTTAGAAGGCAGTCCTAGGAGCAGGTTGATTCTCTTTAAAGTGAAGCCTCAGTGCAGAGATGACCAGAAAGGTCAGTCACACCTGACAATTACAGATTCTCCAAAAACAGGTGGAGGGAGGTCTAACATCCAGAAGCCTCCTCTTCCTTTTTATATTTTCCTTCAGTCTGCTGCCAACATAGGCACCCAGTCCCTTCTGCAACAGCAGAGACAGACTTGTTCCTCTAAGGAAACTCTAGGGACAGAGACAGGTTGGTACAAAGTTCTGCTCTTGCACAGGGAGGGGTGAAATACATTTTCTGGGTTTTCCAAATGAAAATGAAAGCATATGCCAACCCTCAGCAAGGTGTCCTGCTGATGGGTAGTAGGTCTGATGCTTTTTGAACAGTTCCTGTGTAGGATTTGCCCTACCATAATCTACATCTTCAACACTTTCCTGGCAGTTCTGGCGAGTCCCAGGAGAGGAGAGTGTGTGTGCAAGGACACATGGCACTGGTGTGGGGGCTTGTGTGCAATCCAGCCAGCTGGAGCTGCAGCTCTGATGGAGCTGCTGCTTCCACTCCAGCCATGCCTGCAAACAAGCAGCCAGTGCTCAATGGGAATGCACAAAATTGTCCCTATACACAGTGGTGCCTGCTCCTCCTGTGGCAGGCCCCTGTTGGAAAGTGGGACTGATCTCTCCTTTTCCAGTAGCAGAGGTTTCCATGTGAGACTGTTCAGGTACCTTGCACAGCACCCACTGCAAAGTCGTAAACACAGGCCTTGTACTGGGCTGTACAAATGAAACCTGACCTGAAACCTGGATTGTTGTGAATGGAGGAGACTTGGCTTGATACCAATGCGGTTTCTGGTGAAATCTTACACATAAGATTTAATTTTGAAATATTTTGGAATTCATAAATGTCTTTTGCTTCCTAATGGGCAGAAGGGAAAGAAACAATTAGAAATAAAAGCAGGGGGTTGATGAAGATTATATCCAGTGAAAATTACCACATTCATATGAGGTCCATTATTGCTTAACATGTTTTCTGTGGTGTTTGAAAGCAGATACAATGCCAGAGTGGTCTTGGGATGGATAGATAGAGCAGGAAGAATAGGCACTAGAAAAATGACCTAAATGCCACTGAATAAGAATCTGCTTGGTCAGGAACCAACATGGAGGACATCCGGGAGGAAAAATAACTCCACACCCAGAAAGTCAGTGGCATGGAGGGCAATAGATGTGCAGTCCAAAAATGATGGTGGGTAGCAAGTGAACTTGTAGTGCAGTGCAAAGTGGCAGGTAGATCAGGTCACTCTGGAAGCACGGGTGCCATGTCATCAGAGCACACAGACAACAGCATTTCCCTAGGTGTGCCCAGCAGGGAGAACAGCAGCTACAGGAATGGTAACAGGAGAAAGTGTAGGCAACACAGAGTAATGCCAAAGACGGGAACAATTAATGGGACAGCAATCTATCTTTGTAGTTAAACAATATAAATAGGAAAATGGGGTATGGCTTTTGCACTAATTTTCAAATGTAAACAAAACCGTTTAGACTCTCCTGCCCTACACCTTTGTAATTGCAGGACAATGTTTGGAGCTTGGATGTAGTCATAGTCTCCAGAAAGGCATGGTATCAATGCCAGCACCGATTGTAAAGGAAGCCAAAGGAGACGACATTTTACATTAAGAGAAATCCATCATTTCCAAAGATTATAGGCCAAATCCTACTCTCTTCACATCTCTGCACTTCGACTAAGATAAATTGAGGCACTAAATGAGCCATTCTGATTTATAACAGACAAAGCCCTTGATGAAGGCACCATTCACAACAATTAAAAAGATTGAACAATTAACAGTATGGATAATTGAGAGTGTAGTGTCTGATTGATTTATATATAAATGCATCATTATCTGTCAAAACATTTATTGTTAGCAATACAATATTCATGGCATAGCATTGATAATGTTCTGCAAACTACCTGCTATTCAAATAGTGCCCATTTATCACCTGGCAAGATCTATTGAATCATATTTCATTAAAGAGTTTGAAAATATTGTTCAGTGTCCTCTATGATGTCTGAATATCTATTGTCAAATACTCCACTAGCTTTGCTCTTTGCATATCTTGACTTACTGAAATTAGATTGCTTGAACCTAATGCCTGCTGATCTACCAATGGAAATGTCTGAGGGGATCTGATACATGCAACTGTGAACACTGAACAGTTTTCTGGAAACAAAACCTATTTTAAGGAATACGTTTAACAAGTATCTTGGGAAAAGTCGTCGTCTCATATTTGTCTTGCTATTTTTGGTTGACTTGAAACAGAGAGAACTACAAGAAGAAAAGATAATGGTGAGGTGTGAAACTGAGTTCCTCTGTGACTGTGTTTTATAAATATTTGCTATAACCCTTTGCCTGAATGGAGCTTTGTTTGGGGAATCAGGCAGCAGATGTTTGGCCTTACCTGATAGCTACTTTGGCAACACATTTTACTTCCCTGTTGTGTGTGACACGGTGCTGAGGCCATGGTTTGTATTTATAGTCTTGTGGGGCATCCAGGCCAGATCCAAAAGCTGCGGAAGTGACAGGAAGACTTGCACTGACACAGTTGGCTCTGGTTCAGCCTTGCTCTTTCTCTGAGCAAGAAGGGACAAATTCTCTGTTTTGCCATGTGGCTATTAGATGAAAAATACTGTCTCTCATCTTTATTATCTTTCAAATAACAGAGTGCCATCCTTATCATAATATCATATTTCTATATTAGGACTAAAAAACTTAGGAGAGGTTTGAACTTACATCTGCATGTTTTCAAAGTAAACATGGAAATTTGATCATTTTAGCCAGAATGTAGTTTCTGTAGCAGCTACTAAAATATTTGTATTGCTTTTGCATTCCCAGGTTTGAACTAATATTGTTTTAAGTACTCAGTGTTCATAACAGCCGGCCATTCTTGCAAAGAGCTATGCAGTGCCAAAGAACATTTCTCAGTGCTGTTTGTTAGTGTCTGCTGGCTAGTTAAGCACCACTGCATACGTATGATAGCCTGAATTTGCTAGAACTTAACCTCCAGGAATAAATCCCTGCTATAAACACCACTTGGCCAAAACAGTTGCTCGCAATTACCGATAAGCTAGTAAGGAGAGCAGTAGAGAGAGGAAAGATTTCACTATCACAAACACAGGGTGGAAGAGTAAGCTAGTAAGGAGAGCAATAGAGAGAGGAAAGATTTCACTATCACAAACACAGGGTGGAAGCAGTTTTTTCAGCGATATGTTCAATACCTTGGAGCAGGAGCTGTCATTTGACAACAATTTGACAACAATCTGTCGTATGCACACACTGGTGTGCCATGCTGTGCCCTAGCAAAAGACAAAAATTCCTCAGCACTTCTCTGGCCATTCCTCCTGAGTCTTAGCCTGCTTATGGTCTTGTGTGGGTTGTAACTTTAAAAGGAAGAGCTGGCAGCAAATGAGCCGGAGTCACTTGCAGGTTTTTCTCCTCAGGAAGCCTGCTGACCTTGAAAAGCCTTAAAGCTGCATTCCTCATGAAAAATAACTTTTACTTAGTGCTGAGCACATGTATTGTTGCACAGACAAATAGACAAATAACAATGTGAGTACATGCCTTGATCATTTATCCTCCTCAGAGGGCCATAAACCATGAGTAAATGCAACAAAAGCAGAAGATTAATAGTGGCCACATAATGCTTTGCATTTTTCATAATGGTTCTCTACAGATACAATCAGTAAGTGTCACTAATTGGTAGGCATTTGTTCTGCAGGGGGCCCAATCCTCCCTCTGGTGGGGCTGGAGACCAGTGCTGGTGCTGGTGTGGGCAGAGCAGGAGGAGGCTCCTCGGGAGCTGCACGGGCTGTGCTTTTCCAGATGCCATAACTCTGAGGGCTGTGCAATGCAGAGAGAGCCCAGCAGCCTGACTGTGCAGGGCAGCCCCTGCAAACACTCTGCTGGCTCTTCAGGCTCCAGGAGAAAGGCACGCTTGGTCCCATGCCAGCTGCTGAATTTAACATGTATTCAGCTGAATGACTGGGCTGGCATAATAATATAATCCTGCAGTGTCCCGCTGATCTCCTTCAGATCTTGTTGGTTTGTTGGCTGCCCCTGATCCTTGTTCCCTGTGGATGCAGGGGTGCTGTGTGGGAAACTGTTGGAAAGATTTCCTACCCAGTGTTGTCCAAACACTGTCCAAAGCAGCAAGTCCATGTTGAGGTACTCATCCTGAATGTTATGAAGGGCTGTACAGGCCCAGGAAAAACACTTTCATAAAACTTTTATCAAATTTGCTTTGTTGCTTGAATTGATTTTTTTTCTTTTTTAAAGTCTTACATAAGAATGAGAGCATATTGTGTCTATTCTAATACTCTAACTCTGAAATTAGAGATCTGCATACATCCAGTGTTATGCCAAGTAGAGGTACCCAGGCTTCCTCCCTGGAACAGTGCTGTGTTTGGGCAAGAAGCTCTGCCAGTGCAGCTGTGCTGCTCCCAGTGCCCAGGCAGATTTGGCTCTTTCTGTGCAGTCTGGGTGTAGTGTATGGGCTCAGGGAGTGACCATACAATTGGTACCACACCCAGCACTGCATTGAGAGTCCTCCCTCAGACCTCCCACGCTGAGATGAGGATGGGCCCAAAAGCCAGGAGCTCTGGTTTGCGTTGGCCGCTTGACTTCTGAAATTGCCACACACACATTGCAAGGCTGTTCCTGTTGCCAGCTCTCTGAAATGTAAAGCCCAATGATTTGGGCTATGCAGCCAGAAATTCCCCAAGTGAACTCAGAGAAAGTCATCTTACACAATTTAGATTTATCTAAAAAGCTGCCTGGTGGTGTGGATCCTTTTACATTTCCCCAAATCCAGAATACCCACATCATGCATGCTCCCATTCTCCCTAATTCCATTTAGTGTCTTCCTGCTCTCCTGAAACTCCAGGGATCTGTCCTGCTCCAGTCTGAGAATGCCACTGGAATGGCATCTCCTCTGCAAAAGGGAGGGTGTGGGACAGATGGAGACACAGAGGGGGAGGGTATATGTGGCTTTCCAACCTCTTTCTGTCTGCACCCCCCTTATGGAACTGGACTTTGTCCCTTTGTCTTCTCCCCACTCCTAGTTAAAAACTGCTCTTAGCTTCCCGTGTCCCGTAGAAACCTCAATTGTCTGTTCTCCTCAAGAAGGCAGGAAATAGGAAAGGCAGCTTGTTAAGCAAGGTAAATCTCCGAGGAGCATCTCTCCACAAATGGCTCTAGCAGAGGACAAGCCCATTAGGGAAAAGCTGTCAGTGCTTTAAGTGCCTCTGCTGACCAGGCATGTGCTCCTTTACTTGTTGTTTTACCTATTGCTGATCCTCTTCATCTCTTCCCCCTTTCCTCTTTTGGCTATTCTGTGTTTTGTCTCTGTGCAGTGCCTTGAACACAATATGGTTTCAGTCTGGCTTCTTGGCTCTGCTGTAACAGAGGTATTTCTGTTACTAAGAGCAGTCAAATAAAATCCAGCAGTCTTGGGATGTGAACATTTGTGGTCAGTCTCAAAACCAAAACCAAAGTAGCAGCTTTGTTCTTTTCAGGCAGATCATCAATTAGGGCCAAAATCGGTAATGTGTCAGCATGACTTACTGACTCCAGGCTGCTTTTGAAAAAGCATCCAAGACACATAGACCATTCCTTGACATGATATAGATATTTGTACAACATTTACCCTACAATTATTGAGAAGCTTCTGAACTCTCTGGGATGTCTAACTTCAGAGCTCCCTAACTTTACTATTTATTTATGGCAAGCAAACCACTATTCCTTATATGAGGCAAAGATTTGTAAGAAAAGAATGCAGAATATGATGAAGTCACTGCCTGAATGAGATTGACTGGAGCCTTTGTTACTAAACTGTGCTATCAGGTACTTTTAGGGTAATCAGAGGCTACCACCTCTGGAAAAACTGCCTCTGAAAGGAGAGCCTGGCTGCCAGACAGGCATTTCCAAAGGGGAAGGAACTTCTCTGCTGAAGACCCAGAAGCACATGCTCTTCCCTCTGTGCTGCACTGCATGGTAATGAACAGCAGCAGGGCTTTTAGCAGAGCTGTCCTGGCACACCAAACACACATTTGATGTTCAGTGGCCTGACACGAGTGCAAGAGAAGGGCTTGGATGGGAAACATCTGAAAAGGTATTAACTGAGGCCACCAATGCTCTGTGGGTCAGAGCTTGACTATACTGCATGAAAAAAACTCCTGCAAACCCCTGTTCCCTTTCATTCTATGTCTCATATTCTGTTATTTACTGGTGCCTTCTATAATTTGCACCACTATGTGTTGGGACTTGCTGAAAATGAAAGGAGAGCTTGAGGGAGCAGATTTCAACTAGTGTGTCATATCCAGGCAAGTTTCTGTGATAGGAACTTTCCAAAATTTCTGGACCTGACTGTTCTACTCATTTATCTTGGGAACAGTTTACCAGTGCCTGTGTACCTGCTGCAGATCCAGGGGTCTGAGAACATTCCTCTCCTTGTTGCTTGTTAAAACTTTACCTCTGTGAGCTAAGAGCTGCATCTTTTCAGTTAAAATAAGCTTTGGCCAATGGAGTTTCAGTGCTCTTTCTGAAAACACCTGCCTACAAACATGGATCTGTAAGAAGGGAATATCTGAATCCTCCTTTAGGCATAAGCAGAGCAGGCTCTTTTTTTAGGTAACATTCTGGGGGGCAGGGAAACAGCCATTATCCCATAGTTTTAATTTTCTATGTATCAAAGCTCTGGAGAGTCAAGGTGGCTGGTGCTGTCATTGATGGGAAAGAATTTCAGACATTGCAGGGTGATAAATCAGAAATGATACCCCACAGGTGAACGAGTCCCCAGGACTATGTGAACCCAAATATGGAAGTGGTAATTCACTGGAAATCAGGAACTGACCTGAAAGCCTCTGTTGGTTGGGTTTATTATGCAATTGGAATCAGCTGGGTAGGATTGGCAGAGGATTTGCCTTCTGAGGGTTTGTTTCATTGCTGCATGATAGAAAGCACCTGGGGCAGGAAGGGGATTTGTCTGGCAATCCAGAGAATTGGCCACACCTGAAAACTCTGGCTTGAGTGTTTTAGCTGGGGTGGCAGTGGTCAACAGCAGATCAAGATGAAGGGAAGATTTGAGGCTGTGGTTCTAGCCACACGTTCCTGGGAATTTAGGGGTGAGTCTTTTCTGTAATTTGTCCTTGTCTGACTCAAGGAGAAGTGATTTATAAGAGCAGTATCATGGGGATTTTTGTGGCAAAGTGTGCACTGTGCTCTGAAGGTGTTTTGTTGTCTAAAGAGGGCTTTTATGAAGGTGTATTTTTGATCTTTAATTAAAGCATGGCTGAAAGTAAATCTCTGGAAGTAAGAGTAGGATTAAAACTTAGTTGGGTTTTATGAAGTAATTAGAATGGCATTCATAAAGCCTGTGGCCAGATCAAAAATGCAGTTTTATCCAAAGCACATCTGCTGTATCTTTTCTTATTAAAGCACTTTGACCTTCTACTGTGAACAACAGAAGGTTTGGCAGGTGATATGATGTGCTCTAATCACAAAAATGTAGGAGAGAGTTGCAATAACCCTGGAGTTCATAGAGTTTTGCTTCCAGAGAGCTTGTTATTATTTTTACTTGTCCCTAGAAAAACTTTGCACTGAGAACAGATTTTGTGTCATCTTAGAAAGAAAACAACCTAAATGGTCATGTATGCACATCCCTTTCTTCCATGGCAAAATTGGGCTCAAGCTTATCCTAAATGTACCTATTTTTTACCTATTTACCTCTTCTATCTAAATTAGACATGTGAAGACTTTTATATGTGAAGGCTTGTTTTATTTATTTTTTCTATCAAAGACACTACATTTTCCCACTAGCTTTGCCTTGTTAAGATCCTCCCTAAAATACCACAGTGGCTGTGAACAGTTATTTCATGCATTCTGCAGGTTGGCCAAAGGCAACATTAGCTTGTTGCTAAATGATGCCAGAGGTTGTGCCTGCATCTCCTGTCTGCAGTGTCATCCCAAAATGCACTTCTCTGCAGAAGGTGGGGAAGTTGCTCACCTGGATCTGTGAGAGGAGCAGATGGAATCCCAGGATCTGGAAGGGCAACTGTTGTATTAGTGGGCAGCCTTCCGTGAATTTTCTTTAGAGCCTGTGGCGAAGAGGAGATGATTTTTATGTTAGGTTTTTACCATCAAAGCTTTGTGGGGGGTGGGGTTGCTTCTAGCTGTCTCCTACAGAGATCTTGTTCTTGGGCTGATTTTCATCTGCCTCTGTTCTGACACATGGCCCAGCTGTGGACAAAAGTAGAAATTTGCATCCCCGAGTTAGAAAGTTAAATACTTCCAATAAAGCACAGAAACGTTATGTGGAAACAGGTCTACAGGAGAAATTCTTGAGCAGAGTAGTCACAGGTGAGGTATCCTGTACTGTGGCACAGGGCATGGGGCTGCTCCCCCTCCCTTTCCTCTGCGTGTTGCCAGCACAGCTGCAATTATGAGCATAATCTTTCCTTTATAGTTCAAACCCTTACTAATGACAACTCTTCACTCCATGGGCATCCCTAACATTTACTTTTGAAACATCTTATAGAGACTCTCTGGAAGGAATTAAAAGCTATCCTGACAAATCAGATCTTTGATAGAATATTTCCAATGGGAAACCCCAGACTGTAAGACACACCTGAAGAGAATGTGGATGATTTTCAAAAGAAAATGTGGGGTTTATTTTCTTTCTATAAAGATATTGAACTAAGTAGGACCCTAATTAAGGTGGTGTTAAGTCATTGCATTCAGGAAAACATACTGATTTTCTTTCTTTTGTATTTTTTATGCAAAGCTTCTTACACGAGAGCTTTGCTTGGCAGCTCAGCTTTCCATGGAAGTGGGGTGTGGTGACAGCACAAAGTTTCCTTGTCTTTTCCAAGTATTTATCTGGCCCAGGGGGTCAAGTACAGGCCTTAGACAAAAACACGTACCCACCCTTGTCAAACCATGGAGGGATGGAGCCCAGCTGTTTGTGTGGGGGTTGGTTCTGCTGCAGAATCCTCTTCTAAAGGTAAGGGAGAGAAACTACTGCTGCTCAAAGGCTTCAAGGACTACAAAAAACTTAGTTTTCTTTAAAACAGTTGCATCTGATTTGACTCTCATTACATTTTCCTTCATTACCCTGGGCTGCAGGAAATGGCCTGTCTTGCATTCACACTGGAGCAAAGATCTGTGTAGAGACATCTCAAGAAGGTCTCATCAGCTGTTTTTCCCTGGAGCATGGAGATGCTCTCAGTTCATGTCCTGCAGGTCCAGGCTGGCCAAAACACACCTTTCCAGGCCTTTGCCTGAGCTAAGGCAGAAGAGGTTCAGCCTGCAGTAAAAGTGCTGTTGGTTACGTGGGACTGCTCCAGGGTGGCTTTGACTCTGATTACAACAGCAGGAAGTCAGAGGGACTGAGCATGTTTAGTGTGGGAGATGGTTTGGTTTGGGTTTTTTTCTACCATCTGCCTGATTCCTGTTGTAGCCCAGCCTCCTGTCATCTTTTACTGAGAAATGCCCGAAGATGTTCTGGCTGCTATTTTGGTAGTTCCAGAATTAAGCAGGGTGGGAGCTCCTCCACTGCAGGTGCTTGTAGGAGCAGGGTTGCAGAGACAGCTGTGCTGCACAGAGATGTCTCTGCTGTCATTTTGGAGGTGTCAGCACCAACCTGTGCTTGGGCAGCTGTTCTGTCATTCCAGGTGCTGTCGGATTGTCCCCAGGCAGGAGCAGTCCTGAGCAGTGTCCTGCAGTGTGGTGGTGCCCATTTCCCAAAGTTTCACTCATGGACAGTGGCTGCCTCTTCAAGGATACTGGTCAGGCAGCAGCAGCAGCTTGGCAACTCTGCTACCCTGAGAAATCCCATCTGGCAGTGGGATAAGCAAACACAGTGTTTTACTCCATTGTTAATAGTTCTTGTAAATGAAACAACCTGCTGGAGAACTTAAAATTCAGGTCCTTGTATTTAACAGAGAATTCTTTCATTTTATTCCTCTATAGTAAAGAAAGTCAAAATAGTCCCCGCCCTGCTCTCTGCCTTCCAGGCTCTATGTGAATGGAGAGGGAAGGATAGAAACTGCTTGAAACAGACCCTAATGGCACCAAAACGTGACAGAAGTGACTCTGTTTGAATCCTGTTTGAAGTCCTTCAGATCTGTCATTGGGATGGCTTTCTGCCACGTTCACTCAGATCTAGCTGCAAGCACTGTTTTCCAGCCCTCATCTGTAATTTAGGCACCACCACAAAGGATGTGTGAAAGCAAAATAGAAGGGCTGTCCTTCTTCCAGAAGTGATTTCAGATGTGTCTAATTTCCATAGTGCATCAGGGAAAGGGGATAAATATGGCTCCAATCCAAAGTGCATTCGAAACACAGCACGAATCTTTGTTAACAGGTGACCACAGGGACATTGATCAGGGTTTGATTTGTTTTGCTGTTGTAGCCATGCTTTGCTGTGCTGCCCTGAACATGGGTGGTTTTTTTCTATTTTATTTTTTTTCTTTTTCTTTTTTTTAAATTGAAGAATCATCCCAGGTATAGAGCACTGAGTTGTTAACACCTTAGATGCCAAATTCACCAGGATTGTGCTTGTTTCTTTGCCAAAGTATTATCTGCTGAGTTTCTTAATTTCTACCAATACATATGTCTGTCTTTGGAAGAGAACACAGTGGCTTATTATGATTTTTATTTTTAAAAATTTATTTGTTTAAAAATAAGATGTTTTCAGAGGTTACTTTCTCTTGCTTCATCAAAGAAATTGGGGTATAATGTTTATGTGTCAAAATGGCAAGGGTTAAACTTCACTCTTTTGAGATTACCATATTCTTCCAACAGCAGGACTTCCCCAGAATTTATTTTTGTTCTGTGTATTGGGGCAGGTGCATTGGTGTGAAACAAATAAATAATATGGAAAAAATATATATAGAGAGAATATATTCTGAGATGGTTATCTTGGACAAAGTGAATTTCTGTACAGTCTCTGCAACTGCTGAATAAACCCAGCTACAGAACCTCATAGAAGCTGTTAACCTCTCATTCTGTTTATGCTTTAATCAAAAACATTTGTTGCATATTCGGAGGTAATATGTTATATAGCAGTGATAGTGAATGTACAGCACTGTATGTTAAATCATTCACACAGGTATAGAGATAATTACCTTTAAAGGACAGTCTGGGTTTATTAAGGCTTTGTTTAGCATCTGGAAGCAGCTCGGGGTGACGGGCATTTGTTTTGCCAGCAGCACTGTCATTAACATACAATCTGTTGGAAAATGTTTTGCTGTTCAAAAATAAATTCCAGCATATAGTTGTGGTGGAGTGGACCTGCATCATTTGTATGCATTCAAAGCTGTTCTCTTGATTATTGATTAAGGCACTGTTCTGTGAAAGTCGCTTTCAACAGAGTACAGTCGTGCTTGCAGGATTTCTGTCATTGGAGAAATACTATGGAAATTTTTCTCAAGTTTCCAAAGGTGAAACTGAGGCAGCACATGTTGACAGGGGTTTTATGGGGTGGTCAGTGGGATCTACAGAATCAGACGAGGTAGCTGATTGTGTAAAAGCCAGAGAGAAACAGAAAACCATTTGAAGGCCTTGTTTAAAGGTGTTAAAAATCAGCAGTTTTAGTAAACATGTCTGAGCTGGCCTGCAGAAAATGCATTTCCAGCTCAGACTGAAAATACCAGCAAGGACCCAGGCACAGGCTGAGGTTCAGCCCAGCCAGTGCCTGAGTAGGTCATGGAAAAGCATAAAGCTGTGCTGACAGTGCTGAGGAGCAGGATCCAGGCAGATTTTGTGCTGTGGATGCCCTTGCTGTGGGCAGGATGCAGTCCTGCTGCTCCTGCAGCACTGAGAGTTTCAGACCCACTGCACACAGAGGCTCCTACAGGCTGCTGCAAACCCTCGTCCTTCCTGAGAGCGAGCAGCCCACTTTTACTATTGCTCTGTCCTCCAAGTGATCTAAACTCTTGAAAAAATAATGGGGTGGATTTTTTTCTTTCATTCACTCTCTTTTGCTTTCTCTGTACTACAAAAAAGGAAGAGAATATTATGAAAGCAAATGTTTCTCATTTTGGGGGTGTCAAAATTGCTTTAAAAAGTAGTTGCAAAGAGTATTTCACATTTCTGCCTTACAAGTTAATCTTTTATCTCTTTTTGCTTTTCTAAACTGTAAAATACATATCATTGTGTGGACTGAGGTAAAATATATTAGTTTTTATTTTGCCAAAGCTGCCTTTTTTTTTTTTTTAAACAAGTGTGAGTTTTGTTTCTAATTAATTGGTAACTAACCAGTCTGCTGAGGCTTCAAATGATCAGCCAGATCCCCCTCAAATCTCATCTGTCAGCAGTCTGATCTATTCATGTGAACAAGCTCACTGGAGCTATGCAGTAGTCAGCCAGCAGGGAAGTCTCTTCCATCTCTTATCCGACTGTGGATAGGGAAGCAGTGACTGCAGAGGGCTGAGGGCATTCAGCGTGGTCTGCTGTGTCTCAGGAACACTGTTTTCCTTGGAAGGAAGTATTTCTGCTGCTGTCTTGCCAGGGAAGTGCATCCATTCAGTAAATCATGCCAAATCCTCAATGCCTTGCGTTAACAGCAAACGAAGAGCCCTGGGATATCAGCAGGCCTGGGAAGTGGGAGGTGACAGCCAGGCTGGGGGGTGGCACACACCATACTCTTGTGTCACCTGCACTGTGCAGGGAATTTCCTGGGCACAGAGCTCCCCACTTGTTTGTCCTTCCCCAGCCCATGGATGGCATTGTCTCATAATCAGTGACAGACATGGGCATGGTTTTCTGTCTCTTGATCTTGGAGGGGAACCACAATGGAAGCAGAGGGGTGTGCATCGTTTCTGGAGTTAGACAGACCATGCTTAAGCAGGATGGCTAAAATAAGATCCAGCCCAGGCATACTGTTGACAGCACCCAGGAAAATCCCCACAGGCAGATTTCAGCTAACCCTGGTGCAGCCTACCCACCATAACTGCAAACCTAGCTGTTAGCAGCTCGAGATGTGTGCAGAGCACTGAGCTCTCCTCCCTCCTTTATTTTTCCCCAGATGTTTGTTTGAAATAGCCCTTTCTTCTTATATGGATATGGTTCCACATGTTCCCGTGTTAAAATCAGCATAAGGTTCTAAATAAATCCCTGATACAACTGTGAGAGCTTCACTAACCTTAGTGACAACTGTGCTGAGCTACAGAGGGTGATGACTTCATTGGAAACTACAGCAGGAGGAGGAAGCTTGGATGGAAAAAAGAAGGTCTGGTTTGGAATTCTGCTCATGTAGACTTAGGATTGAGTAGCCAGAGAGCCCAAGAACACTTAATCCACATTAATTTCTAATGTAAATTATTTCAAATGAAGGAATCTAAACTTTGGAAATGAAGTTTCATAATATGTTGTGACTCTTCATCTTTGTTGTTTTCCAAGTGTTTAGACAATGTGCTTTAATGGACTTTACTCATAGCAGTGTGTACCACAGGCTCTCAAAACCTTAGAAAGAAAACAGGTACGTGTTCACACACACATTATTCATGACATTTCTGTTGCTGGGGGCTAAGCACAGAAACATGTGCTTGTTTTGTTTAGGCATGATTTTTATCCACAGGATTTCTGGAATTCTTTCCAGGTGTTGCTCCTCCCTGAGCTTATTGAATTTCAAATATTGGCAATAGATGACAGAGTGTCTAATTTCTTTTCAAGGTCAATCTTTGCTCTTTCTCCTAGGAAATCCCTGAAAAATTTCAGGGCTATAATCTCCAATGGTGAAAATCCAGTGATTTTAATGGGGTTGTGTCAGCAGGGAACTTGCCTGTTGGATTTGGCAGAGCAATGGAGACAGCCTGATGGCAGCAGCTTCTGTTGTTGTCCCTGCAGAGGGGAATGAGTACATGGATAATCCTCTTCAAAAAGGACTGGGACTCTCTCTGGATTCCCCACACAGCATTTCAGAATGAGTTTCATGCTGCATCTGTATTTCTCTGTACCAAAATAAAAAAATAGTAGTTAAAGTCTGGCTAACTGAAGTCACTTAAAAAAATAATCCCACACAAAATCACTGGTTGGGATGTAGGGACAGAACACAAGTAGAAATTCATCAAAGCCTTGCGATCTTGTGTCCCAGAGTTGTTCTCTCTGTCCCCACTGCAGAAACTCTGTAGATCAGAAACAGCACTTTAAATATCTGTTACTCTGCTGTAATACTGGCAGCTTTTTAGGGCCTTCTGAATACCCATGCCTTCCCCTTGGGGAGGATACTCTGGCCTTTGTTGTGTCTCTTTATGAAGTACTCCAACTTACTCCTATACAATTTTTAGGAAATGAAACTAGACTGCAGTCCAGTTTAATATATCTGCTTACATCCAGGTCAGTTTCTACCTGCAGGAACCCAAATGCATGTTTTGCATATAGTTTACATATAGACATATGTACATAAAATCACACATGCACCTTGTATGGAGAATTTGTGGATATCCATAGTGTTTGTGTGTTTGCCTGTATAAGATACTTGAAAAAATAAATGAGAATATATTTTTGTATATATTTATTCTGTAAGACTGCTAGGTTCTAAGAAGGATAAACCCTGTCAAAATTACCTCACAAGATGTTTGGAAAAGATGTCTTTTAAACATCTTCAATGTTCCACAGTATTTGCAGAAAAGCCAGTTCAAATGGTGACCTCACACGAGTGATCCAGAAAATTGGAGATACCAGGTATAATCTCCATAAGCTGTGAGTTAATATCAACACAGTGACACATACTTTCCATGCACATATGTGTGCACTCCTCCAAACTTCATTGTGAAGACTCAGCTATGGCTGCATAGAGCTTCTCCAGCTTCACCTTTAGTTTTCTTCTGAATAGAGAGGGTCTAAATGAATTTTGTCTATGTTGATTGAAATAAACTATCTTTTTCCTCAGGCCCTAGATGGTTATGGACAGCAGACTGATAACCCTTTTGTTGGACAGACAGGGCAAAAGAGCAAACAGTGCTTGCCTCATGTTCATGTGTACTAAATGCTGCTGTACAATCCCATGAAAACTCTCAAGCCAGTAACCCCAACCCCTATTAATCTTTCACGCAACCAGCAACAGAAGGGTGCAGCAAAACAGCAACTGCAACCTGGGGGCATGGACAGTGGCTTTATGTGAGGGAAAGGAGGTAGGTTCAGTCATGTTTCTGCTGCCTAGAAATTATCTGTGCCAAATATATTTTCATTAAAGTTTATTAAAAACAACAACAACAAAAAAAAACAAACACTCCCCCCCCCAAAAAAAAAAGTAAGATTGGGGGCCTTTCAAAAAGCTGCCTTCACTTTTCTTTTTTATCCCAACTGAACAATATTGAGTTGCTCCAGTTAGAGGCTGGGAGTTCTGTATGCTTATTGCTGCATTTTCTGATAAGCTAAATCCACTAATTGTAGGTAACACTGGGAGAAAATTAAACACTGCTTCTGTGAGAAGTATAAACTCCAGCCACTGCCTATATTAACAAACACTGAATGATACTACATTCCCGTGCTAAAGCATCAATTAAGCTTTCACTAAGGAGTGTTTATTGAAAATCAGGACCACAATTTTGTAATGGAAAAGTCCACGAGGATTTTTTTAATTAATAGAATAATATAACTATGCTTTAAATGAAAAAATATATTTACATATGTTTACTTTTACAGGAGAAAGTAAGCGCAAAGTAAGTTTGAACAAGTGTATCCAAGAGGAAAGGAGTTTTTTTGTATGAACAGTCAAAATTCCTCTAAAAAGTTCTTATTTGTTGAGTTAGTGAATGAGTGTTGGAGAGCAGAGTCTGGTGAGCACTTGGATGCAACCTTCCCATAAGGAGGAAGGAGGAGAAAACAGATGCCCGTTTGACTGGAAGCGTGAAAAGTGTGTACAGGGGTCAGAGACTGTCAGGACAGAGAAGATGATGAGATGCACGGTCTACCAAGACACACCACCTGTCTGAAGCAGCAGAACAGATTGTAAAGCATGGGTGGGGGGAGAAAGACATGCTAATACTTAGTGCTTTAAACAAAGAATATGGTGTAAGGAGCCAAAATAACAGGCAAGTCAAGCAACTGGGGAGAGAAGGTGAAGTGTTTGACAGATACTTTGTTCAACTTAACAGAGTGAAAGGAGAGCTTTACACAGGGGCAGTGCTGCTGAGCTCAGAGGGCTTGTCACAGCTCAGCAGTGCCCATCCTGCACAGGTCCATCAGCACCTGTATGAATGTCATCATTTAGGGACCCTGGTTCTGCCAGAAACCAGGCTTTGCTTCAAACATTAAAACTGGAGGTGTTTGGAAGGCCCCAGACTCTCTCAAGCTGGTTTGTGTTCACATTACATTTAGGAGTACAGCTCCAAAGCAGGAGATTTACTTTTTAATCCGTGTGCTGAGGAGTACAGAGCACCTGGAGGGTAGCTGAGCAGCCTTGTTGAGTTTGTGGAGATCTGCCTCCAGTGTGAGCTGTGCTAGGCAGGAGGAAGGGCAAACTCCAGCCAGTCTCCACTGCCAGGGATCATCTGCTGCACAAACCACCCTGACAGCACTGCCTCGGGACAGGGAGAGGAGTTTAAGGATATTGCTTCTACTTTTCTGGTTGTTTAAATGTGCCCCTGAGTCTTGTAGTTTCTGTTGTACAACAAAGATCTGGGAGTGTGGATGACTCCACATTCTTTAAAGGTTCTCCAGTTTAACTGCCTTGCCTGACTGACTGAGGAACTAGCTGATAGCCAGGGCGAACTTTCTGTCTGTTTAAATGCTTGTGGCTGTGGTGTGTAATGTAATATGATGCTGTCCTCTGGGACATCGTGGGAAAATGTAAAAACCAATTCCATTCGTGTGTTTACAATATTAGAAAGGCAGCTTGATCAGGTTGGGCAGGCTCTGATTCTTTTTATAGTAGGACAAGTAAAACAAGACTGTTTCTCAAACTCTTTGGATTAAGGTTTTCTTTCACATGAGTAAATATTTATGGACCTTATATTTAATGGTTTCTTCACTGCAGAAGGATAGCTTATTTTACTTTTTAATGAGGCTTCTACGAAGTGAGACAGCTTGACCCAACTTTGTCCTCATTTAACCACGCATACCAGGGTAAAGAAAAAAAATCCAAAATCCACTTCAGTTCTGGTAAGTCTCAATCATCTAAAAACATTTATATGGCTACTAAGGTAGATATTCATTCAATTACACACCTGTCTTTTTCTACCTAAAGTAAAATTTCATGTTCTCTGTATGCAACCGAAAATACGTTCCCAGAAGTTGCCCAGCCAAGACCAACTTTTGTTTTACTGTTCTTAAAGAAAGGATGAGACCCAAGTGTTTCTTTTGCCAAACTATTTGTGATTTACAGGGGGAAATGTAACTTCAGACACCTGAACTCTAGGGTGACTAAAGGTCAGCTGTGATGCCAGAGGGGCACGTGGCACTCTGTGTCCCTGCAAAGGCAGCAGGAGCAGCTCTGGTCCCAGAGTCCTTTCCATGCCTGTGGGAGTCCCTTCCAGAGGAGGACCTCAGGCACAGCCTCACATTGTCCCTGCCTGTCAGGAAGCAGTTTGCAGAGCAGTGGGATGTCAGTCCTGTAAGGTGTCCCAAGCTATGAGCACACAGACTCTGTCCCAGGGAAAGCATGAAGGAAAGTGTCATATGGAGGAAATACAGCCAAGTTTGAGCTGTGCTCTTTCAGAGTGAACAGAAATAAGTCACAGGATCCTCGCACGCTCACTTCCCTGGTCATGAACAGTGAAATTAGATATTTGTCTGGAGACAAGAAAGAAAAAGCAATCCTCAGTGCCCTGGGCATGGGACCATTCTGGTCCTGAAAAGCTTTAAGAGGTTCCTCTTCATTCAGTCCCAGTTACTTCTGCCTATCTGAACACAAACTTCTGCAGCCTCTTCCCAGGCTTCTTGTTCCTGAAACAAAGCCGTTTCCATTTAGAGCCCTCCAAGCCCCATCCACCAGAAGCTTTTCTTTGACCTGCTGGGTGTGGACAGTTTCCCCAGAGCACGCTGTCCTGCCCACCCTCCCTTCACCAGACATGGCCAACAATTAAGCTAATTAAGCTATATGCAGGATTAAGTCTATAGGGCTAGATTCACAAAAGGACTTTGGTGTTTGAAATGGGAATTAAGCTGATTATCAGCATATCACTCTCATTATACAGTCTTTGAAACCTTCATAGCCTTGTGCTTGTGCACATTTCCTCTCGGAAAGTTCCTGTGTGCTCAGAGAGGGAACAGAATTCCCTTTATGCTCTTCCCTCAGTGAGAACTGCCCCAGGGTGAGTCCTGGGCTGGGGGTAAGCAGCCCCCACCTCACCCATCCAGTCCTTAGGACCCATGAAAAGCTATCTTCCCCACGTCCCTGCAATCGGCTCTCCTTGCTCCATGTCACAGGAAAGCCTGTTTGAACCGTCTCGTTTCACACCTTTATGTACGAAGTCGTCAGAGAACAAAAGACATTTCTGTTTGGAAAGGCTCACAGAGCTTTTCTTTCATGTGTGACAGATGCTTTCAGGATCCGTTTGAGGGAATCTGCATAATTGATACACAACACCAGTGACCCAGCCTGAATGACTTAAAGTCTATTTTCATCTCGGGTGGTTCAGAAGCAGCCAGTGGAATTTGTAAGGCTCCATTAAGATGTTCAGGTCTTCAGGCTCTCTGGCAATGGGGACCATGTGAATACCTGAGGACAAATACCCTGGGTTTCATTAGCAAGATAAAATCCGCAGGGTGAAACATGGGAAATCAAATGCAATAAGGAAGTGATTGTGAGCTGGTTATGCATAATGTCAGCCACAGCAGGCTCAGGAATAATGAAAGGAGGGGAAAATGATGAGCTCTAAACTGCAACAATTGCCCTGTGAGCCTTGACTGCTGCAAGATATTTCCTTCTCTCTGTCAGTCCTAGAAGGGCTTAGCAAGCTTTTTAATAAAAAGCCAACATGGAAATTTTCTTGACAATGTACAACATTCAAAGTGTGGTTTCTGTCAGTTGAACACTGTACTACCAACCCCTCTTTGCATTTTTTATCTTCATCAGGTGTAAAGGCTCAGCCCAAAATAAGGAGAACTCCAGTCTCATTTTATTGGACAGAAAGTGCTTGAATTTCCCAGGTTGTAAGCTTAGTGGTTCTGGTCAAGACTTGTGAAGAGGCTCAAAGTTTCCAAATAATGAGATTTAGATGAATACTATCTCATTTTAAAGACACTTTGCAGCTTATTACTTTGCTTATTAGTGGTTTCCTCTTTTATTCTCTGTTTGTTTTTTTTTTCCTCATTCCCTAAGCTTCATGAATTACTGTAGTGACCATGCTTTGGTTTCCAGGGTATGTAGGGCTGCAGTCCTTGTGGGCTGCTGGAGTTCTGCTTGGGATCCACAGCACAGTCTGGCTACCAGAGGGTCCCCAATGGCAGAGACTTCAGCAATGTTCAGTAGGGGCTGAGTGTTCTGAAAGTAATACATCCAATCGTACAAGAATCATTTCCAATACAGTGGGTTTAACCCATGTTCAGCTCCCTGAGTCACCACAAATCATTGGATCTCTTGCTCTCTGTGTCACTGGGATCCATTTAAATTTGGGATAAAGTGTAGCATTTCTTCACCTGCCAGGGACTTTGCACTGGTGACTTTGTGTTCTAAAATAATGATCAACATAAGCACTTAGTTTCTCCAACCTGCCTGTGCAGTTTTGTGTGTCTCTGCACGAATGGCTCATGCTGGGCACCCTTGAGAGATGGGCTGCAGGACCAGCTGGCCTGGGTGGAGCATGGCAGCTCCCAAAGTCCCTGAACACGCTGTGGCAGCACAGTGATCCTACCTGTTCTCTGTCAAGTGTCAGCGTGGTGAACGGTGCCAGTCTCCAAGACATTTGTTCTCTTTCCCCCTCTAGTTGCAATAATGTTTGCAAACACAGTTGTAGATTTTCTTCTGTTCCAGTTCTCTGTGTAATGACAGAGTAAAGATGTCTCACAGAGAGGCCGCATAAAAAAGCTTGGGGAAGTACAGAAACCACATTAAAATCATCATTATCAGTAACCCACAAATAAATTGTCAGCACCATTCAGCCTACCATTACAATCACTACAAAGCATTTTAAGATACATTTATGTATAATGGCTAGTGAGAATGGGAAGCTGCAATTCAGTCCTGCAGTTACAAAACAGGCCAGAATCCAACCAGCAAAGGCCACTGGAAGCCTGAGCTCTGAGTTTCAGGTCCTCACTTCACTCTTCCCACTGGCAAAGCCCTTCTTCCCCTTCCAACCCAAGCTATTCTGATTCCCTACAAATGGGCAAGGTCTGTTAAACTCCTACAACAAATTTTGCAGCTCCAGCCTAGGCTTCTCCAGACAGTCAAAACCTTCCCACCCTCCTGTCCAGTGGGATGGCGCACTCCAAGAATTGGGCAGGGCCCCCTTGAGTAGCAAATTTTCATTTCCCTGGAGGAGCAGAGTGATGCTGTGCTATCTGAAGGTTACTGACAATCAGCTTTATGGCTCGCTACTGGTCATACTCTGGGATAATGACACTAAATTACAAAGAAAAGAAACTACAGAGCACATTGCCAAAGCTAATACTGAACAAGAGAGATGCTCTTTAACTTCAGCAGCCTTTTACTTGCTGCTGAGGAGGCTAGTTAGCTATTTGAACCTAGTCAAGGTTTAATGTGTCCTGGAGAACTCCTGATGGAATGTCTTTCCTACTCTTGTTTGAAGTTGGGTCTGTGCTACCTAGACCACAAGATTATTTGCTCTTTTCTATAGACCAGATGGAAAGATCCAGCTTTCCTTGCCCATTCACGATTCTTCTGTTTGGAAAGATAGGACATCATATGACCCTGAAGATGTTTGGGTCCTTTTGTCTCCTCCCCTAACACTTTGATGAATAGGCCTATTTCTGTGGGGGTTTTTTTCCTAGATTTCATATTGCCTTCACCTTTGTGCTCTTTCTTGTTCATTACTGGAGCCTTCAGGCAAAGTAGCAAGATTTTATAAACCTTGTATGACAACACTTTATAATTCTACCTGCATTTTAACAAGACAAGTAAAATTTACTACTAGCAATCCTTTGAGTTAAAAACCCCTATTCAAACATGAAGAAATTAAAAAATGGAGGTGATGCCTCTTATAATTGTCACAAGATTGCATTTAGAGTCACCATAGCGTGTAGTGTACAGGAAAATGTGTTACTTTGGCTGGGAAACAATAAAACTGCATAATTTTTTGTTCAAATCTGCTGCAATATTAGTCGAGGTCCTTGTATTACAAAAAAAATTCACTGTGATTAAGTGGAATTAGTGGATGATACAGTACTTAAATGCAGAGGTAATAATACGATTTCCCTCATTAGCGCAGGACTGCTATTGCTTCTTAATTGATTTTAATCGGCATTTAATTAGAAAATGTGAATCCCCTGTGGCTAGTTCATATTTTACACTATTCCAAGATAGACTATTATTTTTCTTCTACAAGTGGCATCCCAAATCCAGGTTAGGAAAAATATGAAATCTTGTATTTGGCCTCTGACTTTTGAGGGTTTCTATGTCACAGACTTGGGCTATTTATCAGCTCTGAGCCTCTAAAGGTCACCATAACCTGTCTCAGGAGAGAACCCCCTTTTCTGTCTCAGCTTTTCCTCTGGAGCAGAGTTTCCTAGTGCCAAAGTACCTCACAAACGGTTATAAAGCATGTATTCAAATATTTCTTAGGGAAATAACGCAAGGACTCTTTGTTCAGAACTTGTGGGAAGATGCAGACAGAAGTTTTATCATTTCTGTAAGATTGAAAACACCTGTGAGACCATATATTGCAAGGGTGGTGACAGGTACTCAGTGTAATTCCATATTATTTCAGTTCCAGAAAGAACAACTTGAAACAGAGAGGGAGACTATCCTGCTCTTTGAATGAATAGCATGAAGAAATCCCTGTGCTAGCCTGATATCAAAGTTTTATTGCATTCTGGATTTTCAATTGTGCTGCATTAAACACATATTAATATTTGGTTTTTCTAGGGCAGTCAAAAATCATTGGTAATGTTGAATTTTTCATTTACACTAGTGCCAAATGATCAGCCTTAGTGCTCCAAGGTCAGTCAATCATTCCCCTCTGGTGGAACATTTCTGCCTTTAAGGCAAATGAAACTTTTCTCTCTCTATCTCAAGTGCAGATAACTTATGGGACAAACTCACTAATAGTTCATTGTGTGTGCCATGGCTGTTGCCCTATGATCCATCAACATACCCAAAATGAAAAGTGATTTCCCTGGAGATTCAGGGTAGAGCTGCTCATAGCTTTTTTTCCTTGTGTACCTGAATTTGAGTAGATTCTCTATTAAACATCCAGATGAAGCAGAGTCTCTGTACGCAGCCATGGTGTGACTTGCTAAGAAGGAAAAAGTTCCCTAGAGTCTGATCCAAAGCTGGGTTTAATATATGGAGATCTTGATTCCAAGGGCATTCAGGACAGTAATCATTCCCACTACTGGAACAACATGAGCTCATGCTGAAGCAAAATTGCATTTAAACAAAATGATTTCTGAAAACATTAATCCTAATAGTCCATTTTGTAATGGAAACCTACAGGGCTCTTGCCTGAATTGTGGTTTTGCTGGGAGCTGATTTACAGTATGGATTTAACTCGTACAGCAAAGGAGGAGACAGGTGTGGCCAGCCTTAAACCCTGCTTACAACATCACTTCCAAACAAAAGCATCTGACCCTTTGGTTTCTGCCTTTGTTTGGCACAGAAGTGTAACTACAGGGATTTTTCAGTGACATTCACTCATTCTGTCTTTCTTTTAATATTGCTGCTCTGAGATTGGTGGTATATGGAAACCTGAGTAATTATATCGGTCTGCACAGTGTATTTAGCCTTACAACACAATATTCCTTTCTTTGCTCGATGTCATTTTTATTGCCTGTGTTCTGAAGCCTTTGAATTTAGCTCAGACTGTAAGGTTGAAAGCTGTTTATTTCTGAAAGGTAGAAATGAACAAACAGAAACTCCTCCAAAGCTCACTAAATCAACACATTTGTTTCCAAACCAGAACAAACAAAAAGGTTATTGAAGAGACCTGTTTCAATCTGCTTCGTATTCTTGCTGTATGCCAATCCTGCTTTCCCCCTTTAAATTTTTTTTTTAATAGTATGTCTTTGTTTCTTCTTTCTCACCTGCTATTGCATTTTTCATCTGCCTTCTGTATTTGTCTCCTGTCCCTCCTTCAAGTTTCTGTCCCCAGGGCAGCTTCCATCCTGAAGTATTTTTTGAGAAAATATCTTCCAGTGAGTTATCATCAGACTGGGTTCTTAGGTGCCCTGTGGAGGTGGAAATCAGACATCCTACATAGTGAGCAGGATTGACCAGGAACTGTATTTTTTTTCTACAAGCATTTGACTTTTGTACTCCCCCACTTAGGCTGGCAGGAAGAATTCCAGTGAAAGGCATGGCATGAATTGTAGTTGGATCTCGGGCTGGTTTAGGGAGGTAATCCTACAGATCCACTCCAGCTGCAGGTTGGGTGTTTTGGACTTCCACACAGAGCATAACACCACTTTGAATCCATCTCCATGGTGCTTCAATGAGCAAGGTGCCCAAATCTGAGGTCATGTCATCTGCAGTTGTCATTGTTGGTGTCTGCACGAGCAGTTTTCATTTTGCATCTGCATTTCCATTTGTGTGTGGACATCTCAGGCATTGGAAAGCACTTTAGCTCTGGTCTAATTGTGCTGTTACTGGGGGCAGTGCTAGAACTGCTGTGGACTGCACTGGAAAGGAGTCTGACAAATGCAGGTGGTTTTGAAAAGCCCAGTCAAGTGTTCTTCAGTTGTCCTGCTCTTCTGGAGGGTGCTCAGAGCACTCACTAATGGCCCTTTCAGGCCCCTCCTGCAGTGCTGCTTTTGCCAGAGCCAAGGTGGAGAGTGAGCATTGCAGGGGAGCTGCACTGCATGAGCTGCCCCTGCTCACACACGGGTTCTACTTAATGAGATCTGTTAGATTTACTTTAAAAGTGCTTATAAATGCAGTTTGGGAATGCATGTGTCCAAGGGGAAGTTAGAGTCACACCTCAGTTCTGTGTTGTTCTGCAGCAGAGGCAACAGCCATGAGAAGCGCATGGGAAGTTGAATAAAACTGCAGTGCTTGAATCTGCTCTTGAGACAAACTTGTGAAATGGCTGCTCTCCATGTTTCATAACAATGAGCATCTCTTACTAGTCCAAAGTGGAAGAATGTATTATGTTTTTTGTGTAATAAAATGTGCATGTCTTTGAAAAAAATCTGTTTATAGGCCTTGTCGATGGCAGCCATTCAGCCCACTGCCTCACTGCTACCTGCCAATTTTCTCTTTATGCTTCTATTAACTAGAGCTTTGGGATTCACAGTTTATTCTAATTCATTCTTAATGATAGTAAGCCAGTCTCTTGTGTACTCAGTACTTGTGAGATACAGAGAAGCACTGGAGTCAAACTCTTTACTTATGAAGAGGGATTTTTTTAAAAAATTGTATTTAATTTCTCTATACTTCTGGATGATTTTTGCAGTGATATATTATAAGTATCTGGGTCAAGACTGGTGTCAGAACAGAATATGTCAATAAAAATAAAGTTCTGCAATCTGCATTGTCTTAAAGACCTTTGACCCTGTCCATGTATAATTTCGTGGTCTCAGGAGTATACTCTAGTCTTTTAGATGGAGGCTAAAATAAAGGTTTCTGTCACTTTACTGAGGCAAACTTTATATTTTTGAGATTCCCTTAAAGGTGTTACAGGCACTGATGGGAAGTCTGTAAGTGAGTTCAGCACACTTAGGGCAGGCAGGACAAGTTCATGTGGCTCAGGAAAAACTTTACTCGTGAAATATCCTTTTCCTTTATGTGTCTCAGTAGCAAGTGCTGCTGCCTGCTCCGTGTGTGAGGGGGTAGAGGTGAGTGCATATTTGTAATATTTAGTTGATCTGTTTCAACAACCTTGGCTTCATTTCCTCCACACGAACAGCAAGTCCAAGGAAGATGTATTTAGCAAGAGGCATCCTACTTAAATTAAAATTAAAAGCTCTAAAAAGAACTAATCCTTTGAGTTAGGTAGACAAAACAATCCTTTATTGTCCCAATGTGGCTGAAGCATGACAGAAATGAAGGCTCAGTACTCAGAATGAGTTAATAACAAGATCCAGTGCCTTGCCACGTTCTCAGAGCTGTTTAAGGGTATTGAAGGAGAAAATGTAGTCTCAGGTCATATCATGACATTAATAGGTGCAGTATGCACTAGTGTCCAAGAGAATTGTGCTGTTTGTGCCAGGACTTGAATGGAAAACTTCATGGTTGGTGTTTTTTTCAGATAAATGCAGTAACAGAAGACTGTCAGAGAATTAACAGAAAAATTATCAGTGGTTATCAAGACTACAAGCACTTTTATCCTGATTGTATTACCCTTGAGCAGCCAGCAAAGCTATAAAAGAAAACAAATTGTCTTCTGTAGCAAACTGACTGCTTTAATTTCTGCTTTCATTTAGAGATAGATACTTGAAAAGTATTAAATGTTTCTAAGCCGGAAGAAACCACCACTTCAGTTAACCCCAAAGGAGGAGCAAGAACAATAGGTGAAAATGCAGTGGACTCAAACAGAGAAATTAAATTGATGTCCTGGAAAAATAAACAGAGATCAGGGAATCCTCTCACTGATCAGTGCCCAGAAATCACAGATGCATAAAATTCTCAAATACTCCTTTACCCCCTCCCTGCCTTTTTAACCTGAATTTTAAAAGTTCTCCGAATGAGATTATTTTTCTTCTTTCTCTGTACTGAGCGGTTTCGTAAAAGTGCAGTAAAAATACAGAAAGGAAATGGAGAGTCTGCTGAGGACAAGTGACCTAATTTATGGCTTTCTGTCCCAAGTGTCACCAGAATGGCCAAGGATAACAGCAGCTGGCTTGCTCACAGTTACTAATTGTGATAAAGCTTGGCAGGGAGGCCTGAACCTTTTTATTAGACTAAGTAATATAGCTGTGGACAAAAGGAAAACATCCGGAGTATATAAGAGCTTCTACAAGTTAAAAATACATGATTGGGACGGTTGGAAGATGCATGTCTTCCTGATCCAACCATGTTGGTTACCATGCAAACCTTCCAGACTGCCATTAATTTACACACAGCAGCTTTGGATCATTCATTTGTTTATGTTCTAAGATGCAGGGCCTTGAATGGACAGGACTTCCAGAAGTTACCTGATCGTTTTGGGGAGCATATGGTGAACTTTGAGACAATTTGGAGTGGGTTTGCCAGAGTCACTAGAATTGGATCTGCATATGCTGGTTGAGGAGCTGGCCAATACACAGATTTGGTGGAGAAAGGAGGAAAAGGAGGAAATGTGAGTGAAGTTGCCCTGAAAATGAGTGGTTACAAAATATGAAGAAAAGTGTTTGAGGAAGGGGAAGAGGAGAAGGCAATGTGACCTTTTCAACGCAAAATAAAACTCTGAATCAATGCTGAAAAAACAAATGGCAAGGTCATTAGATTGACAATGAATAATAGAGCAGCTAAGAAAGGCAATTGTGTGCTTCCATTCTTAAGAAAGCCATTTCTTCTGGCAACCAACCATCCCAACCAGAGACTGGAGTCTTATTAGAGTAGGAAATGAGTTGTTCTGCTGACTTCACGCGTACAGTGCAGAACTTCTACAACAAAGTTCTTTTAAAACAAGTAGCAAATTACAAATGAGATTCGTTAATATGCCTCACAGCACTCAGCTGTGTTAATACAGGCCAGAATGCACACAACATATGGAGCCTAGGTAGAGATTGAGACATGTTAAATTTGACTCTCAAATTAGATTGATTATGTTAGTGTTAGACAAATATTATGTGAAAGGACACAAACACAGCAGTTGTCAAAACGAAGAACCAAGCAGAAAGATGGATGTGGCATGCCCGGGCTTAGCTGGCTCCTTACTGAACCTTAGGAAGCTGCACTGATTTCTCACTTGTGTGAAGTGATTGCTCTGTGTGATGGAAGCAAAGTCCCAAAGATCTGATTGCAAAGATTAGGAAAAGGCTCGCTGTTACTAAACCGCTGTCATTCTTCCTCTGCTCTCCACAAGCACAAAGGAAGTGTATTTTGAGATATAATAAGAAGAGACAATTAAAACTTCTGTTTTCCCGTGTAGGGAGAGCACAGGATATGCCATAACTCTTGGTGTATCAGGTTCATGTGAGGCGATCCACCCAGAGAGGCAGAATGCCTGCTGAGAAAACTAACAAAAGACCATTCACTAACAAAGCACCAGCAATTAATCCTGGAGTTATACAGGGCTACAGGCTACTTAGAAGCCTGGTGTAAATGAGCATAATCTAATGGTACCCTAATTTACACACAGGTCCTGTGGCATTTAAAGCTATTTACAGTATAAGCATTTGTTTTTATAATTTGTCCTGTCAGAGGAGAGATTCTCTTCTATATTGCAGCATGTAAGTGCTGGTTTCAGCATGTGCTGGTTTCAGCATCTGCCAGGAGAAGAACAGTCAGGTCAGCTTTTCTGGCTGGAAACTGTTGTTCTATTGAAAGTAATTGCAGTTTTCATGATAAAATGTTGTACGTATTATATTAAATGTATTCCTATACTCTTGTATTGAGCAATGGTGTAATTAAGGGATATTCCAGCGATTCCCACTGTAGAAACCAACCACCCATTCTGAAGACTTTAATATAGCTGTAAAAGCTGATTATATGTTGGAGTGTGAGTATAGAGATCTTGGAGAAAGAGCTCTTTATCGCCCATAAAAGACACCTCTGTATAATGGCTTATAAACATCTTCCCTCAAAACCTGACAATATTGAAGGGAGATGATGAAGAGCTACTCAAAAATCCATTTAACTGATAAGCTGAATGCTCCTAATAAGCCAATTTCAGGCATCACACTGAAGTGAGTGAAAACACAGTCTGAAGCAAGAGTCTCAGGCATAAGGAATCCTGCCCTTGCAGGACAGTTTCTCCACACAGTGTGTTCTTTAGAACTCGTGTCACGTTGACAGTGTCAGCCCCCTCAATTGGCACCTGCTGCTGGTGTCTCAGTGCCAGGTACAGTAGGAGTAGGTGCTGTGTACCAGAGCTGATCCCATCAGTCACTCAGAGGTTGTTCTTAAAAATGGCACAATTTAATTTCTGGACAGGAGCAGCACCCACCTCCTGTGGGACAAGAGCATGGCCCAACAGGCCGTGATGCTCAGGGTCTGTCTCTGCCTGCGTTTCTCTGGACTGGGAGTTGTTCTTTGCCTGTCACACAGCAACTCATTCCTTTTCAGTGTATTATTCAGAGAGTTTTGGCAGTAGTTTATTCAGTAACTAAAATTTTCTGCTTACCAATTCAGTTCCAGAATAGGAATAGAAAACCAAACAGAGGGTACAGATGGGAACAGCAGCTGAACAGGGCAGGGTGAACCTCAAGTGAGTGACAGTTCCTAAGCAAAATGCTCTACATTTCTTAAACTCTTGGATTTTTGCTATTCTGGCACAGCCTGTCTAGAAATAGCAGTGCCTGGGATCAGCTCTCTTGCAGCAGTGGGTTGTGTGGCAGAGAGCAGCACTGTGCAGAGAGGGCAGCGTGAGCACTCTGTGCACATGGAGCAACCCAGCCCGTCCCCAGGAGTGCAGGGACCCCGGGGGTGAGCCCAGGGAGCCCTGGAGCCTGCAGGATCAGAGCCCAAGTTTTCGTGTGCCATGGCCAGGCTTTGTGTTCAAAATAAAGGGCTCTGGCCAGAAGGCTGAGCTCTGTGCTGGTCTGAGTGTGAAACTGCCTGTTACTCTGCACTCCTACATCATCCTCTCCTTGCTTCTGCCTCTTTAAGGGCAGAGCTTCAGGCCGTCATTTGCATATATGGTCGATGTAATTATGCATGTAAATTAGACGTGCTCTTTTAACTTCATTGCTAGTTTGAATACCCCGTTAGAGAGATTTAAGGGCGCCTCTGGTCAGTGAAAGTGACTTAAAACTAACTTGTTTCATACCAGGTGAGTACACTTCGTTTCAGCTGGGTCCTGACCAGCAGAAACATCTTAAATCATTCAAAGTTTGTTCTCAGCGCATGTCTGATGGCTCCCTTAGGGCCATTATATTTATATATATATATGTATATATTCATATCCACATCTATATATAAACTAATTTTTAATCTAAGTTCACTTAGATAAAATAAAGGATTTCAAAAATTTAGAAAAGAAAGGAGAGGATAAGTTTCTTTCTTGTGAGGAGAACTGAGTCTTCCTTGAAGACGGAGCACTTTGATAATTTTCTGCAGCAGTTATCTTCAACACCAGATTTTGGCAGCACATGATTGAATTAAGGCCTGAGGGTAAAGATTCAATTTCAGGAGTGCTGGAAGAAGGAGTCTGCCAGCACAAGGGCAGAGGCAGTGTCTGCAGTGGGAAACAGGGAACAGAAGGGGTAAGGTCAGAGGAGGGGGCATGGTGGGAGGCTCCACTGGTGAGGGAGCACAGACAGAAAGCCCTGGCCAAAGTCCCTTTGAAGTCCATGGCAGAGCCAGTCTGGGGCCAAGGCCTCAGTACAGGTGAGGGAGGCTGCAGGCAGAGCTGAGCACTTCACTGCCCTGGTGGGAAAGCACACCCTGTAGAGGCTGAGAGTAAGGGGGAATTTTTCAGATCCTAGCCCAGTATTTCAACAAAATCCTTCCCTGTCCCTTTACATTTTTTTATTACTTTATTTTACCCTAGCTACAGGTAGGGTATGAGAATGTTGGCAGTAAGTGTGTGGTTGAAGACCACACAATCAAAAACAGGACCAGGGATGTTGGTGTTATGCACAAGTTTAACTTAATGCACCCCTGAACTTCAGCTACTTGCATTGTGCCTGTTTTGTTTGTTTTTAGTCACTGTGAGAATTATATTATTGTTGAAGCTGGCAGCATTTAATGAAGAGCAATCACTTAATTCATTCTCAGCTTCTGGAGCACGTATCTGTGACAGGGTCAGAGCTGGTCACAAACAGCACCATTGAGAATGAGTGGCCAACTCCTCACACCCAGCACAGCAAAGTTCAACCTTGTGGAAAGCCTGGAGCAAACTCCAGGAAAGGTAAATATCTGGTTGGATGGAACTGCCCATAAATGCCTGGGGCAGTGGCACTCTGCAGTACAGTGAGGTGCTCCAGGACAAATCCTGTGTGCAGAAAGGGAAGAAGGAGAGAGAACAACTGATAGTTTTAAGTAACTGAAGGAAATTTTGAAAAAGAATACGTTTTTTGAGGTAAATGAAATATGAAAATTTCTATGTCAATAGAGTATAAGAAACTAAAGTGCTGCTTTACCCTGGTGTCTCATCAAACCAGGGTAAGCATCTTGCTTTGAAGACATGCATTAGGGGCAACTGTGGATTCTGTCCCCTGCCAGCTCCAGTGAGCTGGATGTCTGCTGAGCAAACTGTGCAGGAGAATGAACAAGTATTAACCTTTTTCTCAGGGGTCAGAGCGCAATCAGAATGCCCTTCCACAGAAAGTAACAGAATGAGATTAATTTTACATGCTACAGCTATGATTGTCCAAGTGTTATGGGTAAGGCAGTATAAATTCAGGCAGGCAGGGTTTCATTAATTGAGGGAATTTCCAGGCTAATTTCCAGGTGTTCAGGGACCTGACCTATTTCATTTTGAATAATAGCTGATGGCAGAGTTCGATATGCACCAGCCTTCTATTTAAACAGAGGGGAGACAATTGTTTTGGTTTGGGGCTTCTTAATTAGTATTCCACAAATATGGCATCGTTTTGCTAAACACAGCTAGCACGTATTTCCTTGTCAGATTTAAACTTCAAGGAAAATCAGTGCATTTAACTTTGCCCCATGTAAAAGATTGGGAAAATAAAGCCAAAAAGCAAAACTAAAACACAATCTTGTGCTATACGTGGTTATTGATTTAGGTTTAATCTGAATTAGAGGGAAAAAAATACACAAGAAAAACTCTCAGACACTCTTTAAACTCTTCCTTTGATAATTAGACTCTAAATTCATTTAGTTAATAGATAACTACGTTGACCATTAACTTTATCTTAAGTGGATGCTAATTAATGCTAAATTACACTTCCTAAGGTGCTACATGTTAAACCCACCTGACTGCCACCAGTCCCTCACCATTGACTGTATCAGTAAGAAGGAAACAATGAAAGAGAGAATGACCAGAAGCCAGGGAAGACAATTCTATTATCACCTCTGATCTTCCAGTTATTTACTGTAACTTGAAGTTACTTGCTGAGTTTCAAAATTTCAGCTATAATTTTTAACTGTGGGGTTTTTAGCCTATTTAGAAAGAAATAATCTCTAAACCTCTGAGGAATCAGTTAATATTTAATTCTCTTGTACTCTGATGTCAAAATTTCATGAGTAGGTGACAAAGATATATGTTTAGCTCCCAAATTCCTCAAAGCACAGCACAGTATGGAATACACACCTCTAATATTGGGTTAATTCAGGTGTTTTCAATGTCACTTTTAAGTTAATGCAAAACATCATCTTTGCCTACAGTAACAGTGGCACTGAGCAGCACTCTCCTGGTAACTGTTGTTTGTATTTCATTATGGTCCTGAGTGCCTGACAAAGATACTTCTGGTCCTGCACGCTGTGCAAATACTTAGAAGAGGAAAGACCCCATCTCTGGGATGTTTGCAGTCTCCTAGATGTAATCAAAAGGCAATCCACTGACTTTGTAGATTGCTGTAATAAGCTTTAAGTAGAGGGAGGTGCTTTAAATGTGTAGTGTCTCACTTAAAATCAGGTTTAACCTTTAGTATGGTATTGCCTGGCAGAGCCAGATATCCATTAAGTCACTTGGATTCCCTGCTGATTGATTCCATCCATTTCCATTTCTCTGCTCTGACTTCTCCTGGCTGTAAGGGAAATAAAGTATTCCTCACTGCCTGGCCCAAAATTTTGGCATAAATACTCCCGAGCGTTTGGGATTCAGCATGCAGCAAGCTCTAGAAGTAAACTTGTGCTAAGGGCAACCCTAACAATCAGAGCAGCAGGAAAATGAGGCACTCCCAAATGTCACCATCAGATTAACGACAGATATGCACTAGACAACCCAGTGGATATTGGTTCCTGAGAATAACTCCTGTTCTCTGTGCCATCTGTTGAGCACAGACATCTGTGAATGGCATTTCTCCATCTTGGGGCAATGTATGAGCACTCCTGCCCATTATCACAGACTGCATCCCACACAGTAGCTGTGGCTAGGGAATGGTTCTGTGATCCTCAGTACTTCCTACTGTTCTTCCCAAGATACATGATCTTGGCATTTGTGAAATATTAGGTTTATAAAGAATAGTGACTTCTTGTTCAAGAAATAGCATTAAGCTCTGCTGTGCCATTTTATTGGTACTCATTCTCATAAAGGCTAATAATCTTCTTTAGTTCCTTGTCTCTGCTGTGAAGTACATTTGCAGCTTCTTTTATCTTTTCAGGATAAGCAAGCCAGCCAGAAGCTAAATAATTACTGACAGCTGCTAGGTACTGTCTGTCCTATTAGATGTGTTAATCAAATGTTGTAACTGTATAGAAACATCAGCATCAGCAGAGCAAGGTAGCTTTGTCTTTTTTTCACCAGATTCATCCAGAACAGTGTATTCTGCACACTTTTTCTACACAGTTTCTCAGAATCACAGTGTGAGTTGGAAGGGACCTTAAAGATCATCTACTTCTAAGCCCTCTGCCATGGTCAGGGACCCTCCCACTGTACCACCTTACTCAGAGCCCCATCCATCCTTCCTCGTTCCCACCAGTGCTCTTGGTGTCCTCTGGGTCCCCATGTCACCCCCAAAGTGACTGTGATTCCAGCAGCACAGGAGTGGGACCCATCTGCAAAAGGAGGGACAATGATATATCCCTTTATTCATGCAGCATCTCCCAGTACAGCAAGAGTAAAATTAGATTTTGGATGTAGGACACAGCAGAGATTAATATTATGGGTTCTGGCCAGAAGAATGTACTCTAGGCAGATGTGGTCTAATGGGTTTAGTAGAAGCATGCTGTGCATGTGTAGGTATATCACCAGGCCAAGTCCCTCGGCTGTAACTGCTGCTTTCAAAAGCTAATGAGACAAAAATGTTAATTTAATGACCCATCTCCAGGAGTTCTGGAACAGCTCCCTCTCCCTTGGGATTTGGGAGTGAATCGAGATTTAAGGTCAGGCTGTTGTGGAAGCCTTATGTGTTGGACTGGGGGAGAGAAGAACAAAGCCAGTGGGTGGCTACTATTTATATGCAGCGACTAAAATAGGTCCTTTATGCATTTGTCCCCGTGTCCCCAGGCAGGCAGGCCTAGGCCCTGAGATGTCTCCATGGTCAGATTCCTGTGCACAGAGGGAGCTGCACCCAGCCCCACAGTGGGGCTGGCACTGGGGACTTGGGTTCACAGCCTCAAACCTTTCCTGACACACTCATGGACCTTCAAGGGGCCAGCAAAACTGATCTGTGCTGTCTCTGCCTGGATCCTCCCCACCATCACATTCAGTCAGGTCTTCTCAGACCCACTGGCCTTCCTAGAAGTCCTCCCCTTCCCCCCAGTCATTTCTCTGTTGCTTTAGATTTAGG
Organism: Hylia prasina; assembly: GCA_013397195.1. NCBI lineage: Eukaryota > Metazoa > Chordata > Aves > Passeriformes > Sylviidae > Hylia > Hylia prasina. Next base: position 322,560 of record VYXD01001537.1, read on the forward strand.
AAATAAGTACAAACCAAACTGAGGTTCCTCTGAGTAATGGGTATAAACTTGTCATATTTCTATACCAGAGAGCACAGAAAGGAGTAAAACCAAAATACCTGTTTATTCCTATTTCATCTCAGGGAACACTGAACGTGAAAGCAGATCTCAGGGAGAAAACCTGGTCACTGCCACTTGTTCCACTATCACTTGTCAATTCTGAGCTGCCCCTGCAGCATTTCTGTGCCTCACTGTGTCAGTTTTGCTGTGCTCCTTGTCAGCTTCACAATAAGGAACAACGGGAAAAAAATGGCAACTGGCACACAGGAATCAGAGGTGGAATAAATTGATAAGGAGTGGTTAGAGAAGCATGAAGGCCTTGGAGCTCAAGAGCACTGAAAACCCAAAAAGGAATTAAAGATGTATTTCAGGCGTGCCATTGAAAACCTCACGAACTCCAAGATATCAGGAATAGTTCTGAAGTAGAACAAAAGGTGAAGAATCTGTAAACATTGCCAGAAAAAGATAAAATGTAAGAGATGGTGCTAAGCTCCAGCAAAAGGAAGCCAGAAGAGGCAGAAATTATGGTAATGAAAGGGAAAAACAGATTGCAAGTTTTTGGTCTTCTGCTCTGGTTAGTACTGAAGAAGGAGCTGTGGGATGCCAGGAGGTTTTGCAGAATAACTGCTGTGTATCTGTCTCTGCAGAGACATGGACAAAATTTTGGGAAGCCAGTGGGTTTTGAGTACACATTTAAGCACATCCTAAGCTCATTCTCACTAGAACTGTTCTGCAGGGTCATAGGCAACCTCTGCTGCACCCTTGTCTTGTGCAGATCAGCTGCTGCCATCGCATCACTTCCAGGAAAAGGAGAGGTTTGGTGTGCACACCAAAAGCAGAAAAATGGTTAAAAGACCTCTGACTACCCAAAAAGCAATAGCCATAGGTTTCATAATGAAAAATCTCATGCACTTGACAAGGTAGTAATGGTAATTTGGTGTTTTCACTGTATAAAGAGGAATGTTTGGGGGCAGGAGGAATTCTGCAGCCCCCCATCCTACACAGCTCTGGCCACTGCACTGGAAGATTCTGGCACTGATCTCCCAGCATCTGTTGGAACCAATGTATTTTTAGTTCTATATCTGCTGGGGATTCTAAGACTTCAAGAAATGGAAATTTTAACACATCCCTGAATGGGCTGCTCTCATATCTACCTCCTTTGTGGCTAAAAAAAGAAGAATCTCATCTCATCTGAGTCACTGCCATTCAGAGGTTTTTGTTACGCCTGTGTCTCTCGGGTAATGAAGATCCTTCTTTGCTTTGAGGAATTCCCTCTCCACACACACTTAGCACTAAACTCACTCTTGAATAGCCATGGGGTTATGTGAGGGTTGCCCCACCCTTTTCACTGTAGGATTCTTTTCTTACCAATTGCTTATCATTTTGCCAAAGCAGAACCATTAGGTTCATTTTCCAGTCAGGGTTATTTTCCTTCCAAGGTAACGAAATACTTG
>VYXD01001537.1:324072-336884 GCA_013397195.1 Hylia prasina
GTGGGGGGGGGGGGGGTGTTTGCTTTTTTTTTTTTTCCTTGCAAGTAAGTTTCAGCCAAAATGATCCAGTATGTGCAAGAATAAGGAGAGGGAAGCACAACTTTTGGGTTGTTTATTTGTTTTTACTAGTAAAAAAAAGACAGCCTGGATGAGTGTTTGGTATCTTTGTTGTGGAGATAAATTCTTTGTGATGCTTTGAAGTGCTCTGATATTATCATGCCACTTAAAAAAAAACCAATAAAAATTAAGTGTTTTGTCTTCATAGCTGGGCTTGGTGAAAGTACAAATGAACAAGGCAGTGTTTAAGACTTTGCTTGGAATAACAGTGTTGAAGCTTGTTTTAGGGACAGATTGAAGCTTGTTTTAGGGACAGCATGTTGAATAATGTCCCAATGCCCCAGTGAGTGTGCCCTGTCCCTTTTGTGTCCCATCTGAAGGAGGTGATGAATACACCCAAACAGACAGAGCTGAAGGCTACAGCACAACGCATTGCAGAGCGTTTAGGTCTAACTGTTGTGGCATTTGGCCCTTTAAACAGTCTTGTTTTCATGTTGTATTTTGCATGCAAGGAGCCACAGGTTCACTTTATTTAGTCTGTCAGGGTCAGGCAGGTTTCCAGCCTGTGAGCCAGATCTGGAGCACTTCTGCGTCCCCCTTCGGTTTTGTCCTTTCTCTGAAGGAGGGTATGGAGTTCCAGTAATGCTCACACAAATAGCTGCTCTGTAATTGCCATCATTCCCATGGTATGTTTTATTGGCAAACATGGAGTGTGTCTGAGGCCTGCTCTCGATGCCAAGGGTTTTTTAAGATGTGCTGAGCACTCTCTACCTCACTGGGTTCAGCTGGCGTTGACAGCTCCAAATACCTTGCAAGAGTAAGCACTTGGCATATAGGGCAAGTGAGACAATCAGCATTTTATGCATGTCAGGATGTGATCATGCTTGTTTTAATCCACTCTCCAGTAAGCTTCCTTGCAGAAAAACAGCTCTTGCACTTAATAAAGCCTGTGCCATCAACCAAACAGCAGCAGCAAGTGTAATTACAGACTGTTTATGAGAAGGCTTTTGTACGAGAGAGTTATCTTTTGCTTTAGCCATGTTTGTAGCCTATTAAATTTTAGATGACTCAAAGAAGATTTTCTTTCTTGTTCACGTAAAACTGTGCCCTAACTTTTCATGCAGGTAATTGCATTATCTAAACACGTGGGCTCTTCACACGTTTTGTCAGAGGCACTCCCAATACCAGGGCAGTGTCCCAGGGTGTCTGTGCATGGAACGGATTTTATGACAGGGCCTCGCACTGACCTGAGCATTCCAGTGTTTTGGGATACTGTAATATGGTGTTTCTCACCACAAGGGGAACAAGGGTTGATGTCTCTATTAATGGGACTTTCATTCATTTTCTGCTGACAAAGCACGTGCAATGTTGATAGAGGAGCAGGAAAGGAATGACGGTCTGAAGTGAAATTGTGAGGAGACAGAACTCTTCAATCTCAAATCATATAATCTGTCCCTAAAACAAGCATTTTATGTTAGACCCCCACACGAAAGTGCTCCACTGATGTTCCACTCACCAAGTCTTTCCATGTTAGCTACAGACCCCTGTGATCATTGAAGAATAAATACATTTTTCAGATTAGTTCTCCTTGGCACCAGAGAATCATTTGTATCACCTCACCACAGCAAGGCTGTGCTAGCAATCCTGGCTGTGCATAGAGAGCATTTTGTTATTTGTCACCTTAAAGTGTGTTCTTCTCTGGAGAACTGTTGCTTTTAATGATAGATTTTTGGTGTTGTGAATGTAAAATACATCACAGTTTCAGGTATCTTTTTAATTTTATGGCTAGTGCAGCTTAAAACCAGGTACATCGAATAAGATAACTACTGCTGAGAGTGAATAAAGGTTGGCAGGTATGGCAGTTTAAAATAGCCCTATTTTCACCCTAAATATAGCCTGGTTTAATTGAAATCAAGTGGTAGCTATGAGACAGCTGCTATATCAAAGACCAGTGACAGCCTGCTGAGGTTAAAAGAATACTGGCTGCCTGTGTCTCTGCTGAGATAAAGTGGCATCACAGAGAGCAGAGCAGCAGTTAGATTGATGAAAAGTTAAGTTTTTAAAGCACTGATTTGTAAAGCCCTTATGCAGTTTTATTTATAGTTTGTCTCTGTCCTCCCAATAAAAGAGGTTTCATTCTGAAACCAGAAATCTGATGCAGATCCCCAGCTGAAGTTAACTGATTTTAGCTCAGCTGGGAAGAAAGCCATGGATACAGCAAGCCAGTCAGGTGTCCCCCCTGAAATTCTGCTAGTGTAGGAGCAACAATGATAAAATTTTGACTTTTTTTCCATGAGAGAGTTTCTTAGAAATGGGTATGTCAGCTTCATGAGGTCAGCCCAGAACCACCACATGGTTTAGGGGAGAAGAGTGAATTAAGGCACCATCTGATGCTTCCATATCATTAAGTGATCTAACAATGATGATGTTGGTACCCCACTCTAACAGCATCATGTACAGAAAGACCAGAGACTTAATTCTGGGAAGGAGTTGTCCCCATAGTCACAGGTGAAAAGTGGACATTTTTTATTATCTCACTGCTTTCAATATTCTCTAATTAACAAGCACTTCTTTTAATTCCTGTGCTTTCTGGTTATTATTATTTTTTTCAGCCTCATATAGTCTAAACCCCAATCTCTCAGACTTATCCTCCCTGGTAGCTACTGACATTCTTTTTACTTGCTAGTACTTAATTAATATTTGCCATGCTCTTACTAAGTCCATACTTTCTCATTATATGAAATTAAAAGTAGATAAGCTTAGTTCCCAAATAAGAGAAGATTTAGAAAGATATAGGGCACCCTCACAGATGGATTTTCTTTTGATTTTGATTCTCAGGAGAGATCTTAAGACCTTCTATCAACCCTGTCAATCAAATAAATTGATGAATCATTGAGTCAGAGCTAGGGCTACAAGCATAGCAAGTTCTGAGGTGAGTTCCTGACTTTCTTGATTACTACATGCAGAAAAAACCTCTTCATGGCTGTGGGTCACTGCTGAGGGAATTCAAATCAAGTGAAACTAAAGCTCATCCACCTCAGGTTTTTTGATTACTCTTAGGAAGATATGAGTTCAGTTCCCCCTCTGAGCCTCGTGCTCCCAGGACTGGCAAGACCAGGAGGAGCATTAGAAAGGCAAGCAATTTACCCAAACTGAAAGAAGAACATCCTAAAGCAACCCTTCTAGCTGAGTACAGGGCAAAACCAGCAGGCAGGGTAAAGCAAGGAAAGTCATGGAGTGTGAGGGAAGAGAAAAATTATACACAGTGTTATGGGAGGGTTTGCACAGACAGAGATTTCATCATGATGGATGAGTGAAGAGTTCTTATGAACTGTCCTGGACAGCTGTAACTTGTGTTCTTTGTTGGCATCATTATATGTATGTGGTACAGAAAAATATCAATGTGGGAAGGGGGCTACACCAAAGACATTAATAAACCTCAGAGGGGTTTTGTACCTGTTCCTGCCCCAAAGTATTCCTAAGCATTAAATGACACAAGCACACTCCTCTGGGCTGCCCTGAGAGCCCAGCCATTCCCAGGAGGCTCCTGGCACACCGCAGGACAGGGCAAAGGGCTGGAGTCTGTCCTCAGCATCCCCTCCAGGCATGCAGGAGCCCTGGAGCTAAGCTCCTTGGCCCTGGGAATGATGTGCTGCTCTGGAGGCATCTAAGTGCACAAAGAGCTCTTCATGCTGCTCTTCATGCAGCAGTAACTTGAAATGGTTTCAGATCCGCGCAGGAGGGAATTGAGAGTCTGCAAAGTGCACGTGAGAGGGGTCAGAGCACAGGGCTGGCTTTGGCAATGGCCACTGGTGGGTCTGTAGGGACGAGCACACAGCCAACAGTGCTTCCACACTGACCCTCTGAGCTTCCCCGTGCTCAGCATCTCTGCAGCCAAGAGTCCTATCTGGCATAAACAGCAATGTGACGTTCCCATTGATGTTAAGGGGAACTTGAGCAAAGAGGTTCCAGTCATCCCTGCTGACAAAGATAATTTTGCAGTTTTACCTCTGCATTTGGTTATCTCAACTTTTGTTTTTCATACACAAAAGCAGCGGTTAAAAGAATGGTATCAGAAGTTTCAAATCCATATGAACAGAAGGCTAAATTAAACCCCATAAATGGAGAAAAAGAGGACTTCCTCTGGCAGGCTATGCTGCATCTCTTGAAGAGTGAAGAGTACATTCATTATGCTTCTTTTTTGAAGGGAAGGATTTTCATCTCCTTTTCAATAGATAGCTTTGAACAGTTCATTTCACAAAACATTAGGAAGGAAAGATTTGGGGAAAATTGTATTTCTCTGCCTTAAAATTGAGTTATGGGCAGGGTGTTTGCCAGCTCATTTTTCTTGTTTGTGTGAAACAGACATTTGTGAGTTGTGGAAAATGAGCAATGGGAGGAGGGAGGAAATTGTCCAAGCCTACATAAGAAGGTTAGATAGCATACTGATATAATTTATAAGGATTTACAGACCTGCTGTGCTTCCATACCCAAGAAGGCCCTTGTGGACAAACTGCACGGTTTTTTTGCCTTGTGACCCATCAAATCAATGGCAGCCATTGATAGGTCAGCTTTTGTCTGCCTTGAGGTCATGGGAGCAGCTATTAAATGAACAGCTCTAAATTCTGACACTGGCATTGGTAATTGAAGCTGAGCTCTCAGGCTGATGCCAATCACACCAATGTTGGAGCCTGCAGCATGTATGAGGACAGGCAAGGCAGGTTAGGAGTTTATCACAGGCAAGTACTTCATGAGCTTCTTATGTCAAGAGAGTCAGGAGAGAGTGTCCTGTTCCACCAGGCTGGAGTTAGGAAGGACAGGCAGACAGATTTCAAAAAGCTCTCCTGTGGCACTGGGTCAGTCTCCTTCTAAGCAGAGAGCTCTGGATGTGCTGGTATCCAGTCCAAGTCCCTCCTTGGCTAAGCCAATCCATGCTGTTCCTAAGAGTGAGTAAATTCTTCTCACTGCACAGTAAGCTTTACAGGTGACTTACACTTGGTTACCTCAGACTCTATGGACCTTGTTAATGTTATAAAAACAAGAAAGCACAGAAATTTAGCATTTTATTATGCAAGTTTGGGAGGACAGCAAGGACAATATATTTTGCTTCATTATAGGAGCTAGTCTTTATTTTCTTAATATCTGAAAACATGAAAGAATAATTTCTTCTCTTATCAACTGCATGTTCCATTAGGAAACCACTTTGTCTTTTTCATTTTGAGCAGCTATACTTATGAAAGCACTCCGTGCCTAATTGGTTTAATAACAAATTCTCATAGTAAAGATATATGGACTATATATATTGCATCAACAAATAACATTTGTTAGCTGCTGCACTGGAAGGAAGAGGGAACACAGCACATTAGGCCTCCTCTGTTTTTGCAAGCTCATTTTGATATCCCACATTAACATTTCCAAATTACTTTATAAAGGAAAGGATGCTCTTGTTTCACGTGGAAACTGAAAGAGTCTCCATCAGGCTGTAATTAGTTTTATATTCACCTAATATTGGGAAGAAGTCCTCCTTTGGGGACGAAAAGAAAGGAATACTTTGTGAGCTAGCAGTCATTGAAAGGACTCAAAGCCAGAAAATCTGGCCCTGATTTTAGTCTCAAACCAGAATCTGCATTAAAGTCTGTTGAAGGTGCAAGCATCAGTCACATCAGAACACTATGGATGCAAGTTTATTATATTGTAAGCTTTTTCTGGTTTATATTTTCCTTTAAATCTGACAGGGGAAAAATAGGGGAGACTGGAAAAAGGAGAACAGTGTGGATAGAGCAGAGCACAACAGCCACAAATAATCCAATATTTCATAATTTAATTTCACACTCACTAGGCTGCAGAGTCCCCACTAGCATGTGGGGAGAATAATCTAAGAAGGTTATTGGTTTGCCAATGGTAACGTCAGACTTTAAGAGAGGTCTGGCAGCTTTCTAGAAGTGAATGTGTGTCCTTCCTTCTCCCTCTATTTCTCTACTCAATATAGATTAAAGTGACCTCTGGAGATAAACTCTACTGAACCCCCCCAAGTATTTCTGAAGTGTAGTTTTTATTTGTACAGTATGTGAAAGAAGAGTTCAGATTAAATTCCTGGCCTTTCAGAAAAGTTTTCTCTTCCTTAAAAAAAAGGAAACAAAAAGAAAAAAGGGTATTTTATTTTAAAGCCAAAGCCTCTTTCATGGTCCCATGATCTCATGAGTTCTTTGGCTGGCCTGTGACCTTTCAACCTTGCACTACATGTTTCTTTTCTAAATTAGCTAGTGTTGAGACATCAATGGAGGAATATCAATGTTATTATAAAAGGCATCATTCTCTCCCAAAAATGTCAGTGTGAGTGAGTCATTGCACCTAACTGCTTAGCTTTTGTAAGGCAGCAAGGAAGATTTGAAAGTGTGCTCCAGGGTCCCCCAGTCCACCAACTTCTATTTCAAATGCTTTAAAAAGCCATGTCCCTGGCATCTGCTACAACAGAGGCAAGGGAATGAAGCTTTGCCCCTTTAGCCACAGAAGGAAAGTCCTTCCTAACACAAAATTATATATGTGGTGGGAAAATACATATTTATTACAAACAATTTATTTTGAAGGCTATGCTCAAAAGTAGCGCTCTAAAAACAAACCAACCAACCAACTGGAAACCCAGTGGAAAGGAAGAGAGTGTTCTGGTGAGTTCTATCATTTCTAACACCCCATGTCTCTGCACCTCCTTGTATTCATGCTCTCTGGTGTCTAGCACGTTGAGGAAATTAAATCAGATTAAGAGCTCTGTTTTTAATCTTAAGAAGATAGGTTTGTGTTGTCTGGCATCTTGAAAATCCAACACTGGGTGTTTATGCAGTGCTGTGCACAGGAACAGTAACGTTCCATGAGGATGCTTAATTATAAGGGTACTTAATCTTCAGCCAGGATGAACTGCTGCACCTACACTGGCATCACTCTGTCATCTGAGGGCTTGGTCCTGGAGCAGCTTTAAGATGACATAGCCACAGCAGATGCATTCACTGCCTTTGTGTTACAAAATGCACAGATCTTAAAATGAAAACCACACTGGCCCAAATCCATTCCAGCTGTAACTCTGCTCATGTACAGTTACATCAGCAGTGAAGTTGGCACGTGTTCAAAATGTGTGTCACCTGGTAATTATCTGACTAACAGCACAGAGAAAAAGGCATGGGAAGGACACATCTCCAAACTCCAAGTCAGATTTTCTCCTCTGTGATTTGCTGAGAGCCGTCCTGGCAGCTACCTGGTGATAAGCCAGGCTTACCTGCTCCTCTGGCTGACACCCTCTGGGTGTTTCCTGGAGCACAGACATAGCCTGGGGTGGGAGAGCCTCTGCTCCCAGCTGGAGGTGTTGGGTGCTTTTAAATACAGTCCTGCCAGTGTTTCCTCACAGTCGGTTTCCCTAGAAAAACAGGTTATGTTGTACCTAACTGAATGTGAGGGGGGAAAAATACACACTTGAGCAAAACGCAGGGTAACTGTATTAATTCATCTAAGTGCTTTAGTCTGTGGTGTTTAATGTAGCCACAGCTGAGGATAAAGTGCCAGCTGAGAAGTTCCATTAGGGAAGCCAGATGCCCCTATTGTGACTCCACACATTTTTTCTTCGTGGCTGCAACTTTTTCTTCTCAAAGAAGTCTGGGATGCTTAGCCCACACCCATTTGCCTTGGACCAGTGCTCAGGAACACGCTGTTGAGCTGGCATTCCTAGGAACAGAGTTCCTGCTGCTGTTATCCTTAGGCCAGTGCCACAGACAGATGAGAATGAGGGGCGATTTTTACCTGAAAAATCTCTTTCAAAACCACTTAGGTTCAGGATATAACCTCTTGAATTATAAGAGGAAGTCATTTGATTGCAACTTTTGCAGGAAGTGGGAGGAATCTTCTGTACATCCTCATAGGGACACCCTGAAAGGACACATTTGTCATCTAGTTTTAGGGGCCATTTAGAGCCACTTCATACTATCATGGCAAGCTCTGCTTACCAGACATAAGTCAGATTCAAGTTTTTGTCCATATTCTTTGTTCATTGCTGTATATGTTTTGGAGAGTGGGAAAAGCTTTGCTGAAAGTGCCCAGAAAGGATGAAATGTACTTCCTGGGGCAGACCCAATTAGCAGCAGTTTCTCTAACAAGTTTATGGCATTTATTTATTTCTTGGCCTTTAAGATTTCTTTCTACTGGGAAATCTCTGACTCATATATAATACAAGTACAGTCTAGCAGGGTGGAGTCATTGGTAAGTCATTAAGCAATAACATTCCTTTAACTCGCTGCTGTAAAATTGTGTGGTTCAATTCAAAACACAGCACAGAGTGGCAATTACCTGCATTAGCCAGATTCTCTGTCTGAAATTACTGAGTTGTTCCTAATATTCCTAGTACTAGCCACACTGGGGAAATGAAAATTCCATTTAAAGGGAATTGGTCTGTTCCACCAAAGGGTCAAAGAGCAGCTTGGCACGGCCTTGGTGTACAGTGCTGCACTTGTCCTCTGTGCAGCCCCTCTTCCTCTGTTCCTCAGAATTGTGACTGTCCCTGCCCTGGGCCCTCAGTCTGGCTCCCTCGAGACCTGGGAAGGGTCCCAACTCTGTACACCTACTGAACCCTATCCCTGATTAATTAATCCGAGCACACAAATCCCAAAAGGTTCTTAGTATTTTGGGAAGGCAAATGGTGTCTTACAAAGTCAACTGAGATCAAGCTGGATTTGTCAGTTGTACATAGATGCCCCAGCAATTCGAAGGGATTGATCTGATATTTTTGGTGATCAAAACAACCAGACATGTGCTGCTTGTGCATGTCAGAAAAGCTTCCTGGGGGAATGTGAGCAGAGGGGAGGAGAAGATGACGGATTTCCAGTGCAGGGACAGCCAGTGAAGAAGTAAGTAGCTGTAGATAGCAAGGTGTAATCTAGTAAATCCTCTGAATAACTTAATTAGATTTAATTCAGGAAAACACATGTCCAGCTTCTGCTGAACACCAGCCAGTGTTGGGGGGGAGCAGGGGCTTTCATGAATCCTGCAGGAAACAGCTGTTGCAGAGATTAAAGGAATTGGGCAGAAGAGGTACTGGGATACTCCTGCTTTGATGAAGGTTTTTAATCTAAAGGTGCCAGATTTGCTGATGCTGCCAGAGAATCAAAGGTACCATAAAACCAGCTAAGGGAAAGGAGCAAAGGGTTTCATTACATGAGGTTGGTAGGAGTGAGGAAGCTGTAGCCCAGTCAGGCTTTGCCCATCTCTTTTCCTTTCCCACTCCCCACTCCGTGTGAATTTTGCACTTGACACACAGGGAAAAAAGCAGAAACACCACTGAATTCAAGAGAGAACACACTATTCTTTTATGTGGTATCAAAGATACAATGCAATTTGATATGGTAATCTGGGTTTTTTCCTGTTTTGGTTTTGCTGTCAGACTCCAGGTTGCTGTAACTCAGCTTAGGTCCATTTTGGAACCAGCTGGAAGTCTGGTGGGCGTAATTGCACTGCTGCCTGTACAATTCTTGACTTGCATCAAGGTGAAAAAGACAGCTATGTCCACTGCATTGCAAAAGTTTTGGAAAGTGCTAGAGAAACAAAGACATCTCTATGAAAATTGAGGTTGTAGAAAGCCTCTCTGTTCACTTCTTGTTTTTAAAGGGTAGCTCTCCCCACTTGTGCCAGATGATTTGGCTCTTCTTCATCCTTCTTGCTTCATAATGCTTGGATCAGCTTTTTAGTGGGCAGTGCTTTTTGCCAGGATTGTCAAGAGGTGATCTCAAGAGCAGGATGGATTTTCTGTCTTCCTCTGGCTATCATGCTGGCTGGCTGTGTGCTTTATGCCTCCTCTGCATTTTGTCTACTCATCTTAGTGTTTTTCTCTGCCTTTTCATGTCTTTCCCAGTTCCAGATCTTTCTGCCTGTTTTTGGAAAATCTTTTGTTTACTTTTTGCCAAGTTCCATTCTTTTAGCTGAGGATGTTCAGAAACTGGATCTCGTCCTTAGACACAGGCAATCCAATTTATAATGGATGCCAAAAATACATCTTCATCATGACACTTTGAAGATGTTTATTTCAATTTACTTAAAATGTGTCTGGGTCAAATCCTGCATGTGTATACAAACTTAACAGCAAAATGAGACGTGCCTCACCATTTAAGATTTTTTTGCTCAGGATTGGATCTGGCACAGACTTGCAGGTATCTTCACTGTTGAAAAGCTGGTATCAGCCTGGGCTCATTTTAAATTTGTCTACTTATAAGCTTCTCATTACGATAGTATGTGTCTCAAAGGCTGGTGGTTAGATAAGAAACACTCTTACCCCTGATTAAGAGATAAATGACCTGCTGATGGTCACTTAATCACGGAGGTTTGCAGCAGAGCTGGTAGTTCAGCTGAAGCTTGTGAGAAGAGCCCGGGAGCTGGCAGAGTGAGCCGTGCTGGGGCTGGCAGCCTGGCGTCTCACCGGGGAACAGCAGCGTGCGGGCTGCGCTCTCCCAGGACTTGATCAGCTGTGACATGACTTCAGTCCCCGCCGCAGGCGCTGTCACCTAGCTGGGGGAAGTGAGATGTATGTGAAGAAGGGAAATACTCTGGCCTTTGAAATGATCTATAGCTCAGGGGATGGTTCCGAGGGCAGAACCCAAGGGTTGCAGTCCCAGTTCTCTCCCTGCCAGCAGCTGGTGTTTCAGTGCACTTCAGCAGCTGTGTGAGCACACAGAGCTTTGTGCTGCAACCTTGGGGCGCAGCCAGAGCTCACAGAGAGCTTTCCCAAAGTCTCTACAGGCAGAGCTGCAAGCAAGCACTCAGTATACAATGGCAACAAGTATCCAATCCCAGTCTTTGAGAAGGAAAAGAGGAAATTTGGTACTATTTTGGTCCCCTGTGTCACCTACCCCAAGTCATTCTGTGCAGCCACACCAGATAAAAGGTTTATGACTCTGTCTTTCTTCTCTATCAAGTACTTTGTCTCTTTGGAGTTTGCATTCCTGGAGTTCATTCCCCTCAACAGACTCAAGTGAGACTGTTGTTATCCGTGTGTCTGCAAGTATTTGATTTTCACTCTTTGATTTTCCAAGAGGAAGAACAAGATCCTGGTGTTCTTCCAGTCACGGCAATGCATGTACAGATTCCTCTGCTGCTTGTTTTCTGCCATTATTGTACTTGGATTAGTTAGGTGAGACCTCTGACATAAGTTTTCAAGTGATGTGTTCAAAGCCTGAGGAGGGGAAAGGGGTATGGCTATAAAATTCAAATAAATCCCCAGGAGTATGGACTGAAATAACCTCATGTCACATAACCTACTTGGTAACCTCTTAAGTAGTACTTTTGTAAGGCAGTACTTTTGCTTTCACAAAAGAGTTTAAAAGACAGGGTAAAAAGAGTTTAAAACCAGGTCATTTAAAAACAGGGTAAATCAGACTTCATCCATGGCAGGTTTTCCCCCATGTACTTCTGGGAACAATAGTACTTCCACATTCCAGAAAGTTCCCAAAGCAAGCTCCAAGCTGAGGTGTACCAAGTTTTTGGGGCCCGGTAAGCCTTGGGTTTCTAAACTGTGCACCACTGAGAAAGGAGGCAAGAGGCCAAAAGGCACAGTGTGTGAAATTCTGTGAAAGAATTAAGATTTGGACCGTATCTGACTCAAAACCATTAACTTTTGGTGGTAATGATGTGTCACCTCAGTCACGATCTTCTTTACAAAATTCTCCCTCTCTTTGCAGGGATTTTCCCTGTCCTCTTCATCTGCTTTATCATATTTCATAGATTAATCTAATTAGGAAGATTTAAGGGGAAATAATTAGGTGATTTCATAGGACATTCCCTACTGCCATCCTTCCCCTCCCCGTGGCTCCTACTTTGCAGTCACTTCTCCCATCCGTCAGGAGAACAAGCACTTCTGAAGCAGTGAGATGAACACCAGTTTCCTATGTAGTTTTGCACATCTGGGTGACTACAATCCAAAACCTACGATCTCTGATAACTTTTGCTACGTTTTGGGGGGGCACAGTGATGGTGTTTATGTGTGGGGTTTCTACTGTATTGTAAGGTTTAAGCCCACACAAGTGCTCCAACTGAGACATGGGCAGATTTCCTCCTCTTTTTTTCACAGAGAACAACTGCGCTCCAAAGGCTCAGGAGTGATCGCTGGGTCTTGCATCTGTCGCGGAGCAAGTTAGATACTGGCCAAAAGCCTGCAAGCTCATTTGGGGAAGCACACGGGCATCGCCTCGACACACAGGTGATCACATTCGCCTCAGCTCTGTAGGAAGCAGCTCAAAACGGGGCTGGCAGAGCTGCAGAGCACCAGTTTCAGAAGCTGGCAGGCTGTTGTATGAAGTAAACTCCAAAGCTGAGAATCTGTGGTAGAAAATTGCCTTTCTTCCCACATCTGCTCTTAAAGGGGCACTCTCAGCCTCCCCAGGACCTTGCTGGGACTCTCCGGCTCTCAGCTGAACTGCTTTCTCCTCGCCGGTCTAAGTGTGGAACGATTTAAGTCTTCTGCTCGGCCGTTCTCCCACCACGCCGGGGGAACTCTGGCAGCTCAGGTTAAGCACCGGGGCCACGCCGCAGACAAAGAAGGGCTCGCCGCGCGTTGTCCCCGCGTCCTTGCCGCAGGACGGCGTGCGGTCCCCCGAGCGCTGTCCGCGCCGCGGGGCCGTGCGCGCCCTGCCCTGCCGGGGGCCGCGCTCGGCGATGCCCGGCGATGCTCGGGGATGCTCGGGGATGCCCGGGGATGCTCCGGCCGCGCTCCGGCGGCTCCGGGCGCTGCG
>VYXD01001537.1:337383-354300 GCA_013397195.1 Hylia prasina
TCTCGGGTCGTGGGCGGCGAGAAGTCGGAGCGGAGAAGGTTTCCCCGAGAGCCGGGCTCCCCTCGCCCCTCTCAGCGCCGCCGGCAGCGCTGCCCGGGCTGGAAAGGGTCTCTCGGCAGTGGCGATGCGAACGGAACTGTGAAGGGGGGGGGGGGTCGCACCAAGTGTTCAGTAGTGATTCTTTTCTCTCATTGTCTCGTCGCTTCTCTTCTGAGTACAACTGCAACGGGTTTCGGGGTTTCGATTCAGCAACCAGAATAATCAGAGTGTAATGGGTTTTGGTGTCGGAGCTGGAGAATGCCACAAGGTTGCGAGAGAGAAATTGATTTATTTAAATCTTCTTCTAAATGGGAAGCAAACGTGTAGATGGTATTTGCCACTTAAAAATGAAGCAGGAGTAATATGACCGTGTCAAACATGAAGTGCAGAGTAAACCTGTGCAACCTACATTAGAGTGTGTCCTCTTGCCTTCATTCTGGCTTTGGATAAATCTTGATCTCCTCCCCTGTGTAGAAACAACTGAAACAGCAAAGAATATTCAAGGTCTGGTTTGCATTGGGTTTTGGTTTGGTTTTGGTTTTTTTTTTCTCTGAAGGTTTGGGGAAAATATGCTGATGCATTGTAGAGTTTTTTAAGATTCTCGTCAAAGTTTTGATACACCAACTTGTGACCCATATCCAAGAGCCTTCTCCTCACTTGTGGGAGCTTCCTCCTTCAGACAAAGCATAAAGCATGCAGGCGTACGTGCCAGAGCCAACCTACAGGGACACCCCAGTAAAACTGTAGTTTGTAGTACACATCTAAGCTACACAATGCCTTATGTTGAATATTTCATCAGGTAATTTTTCAGAGAAACCGATTTGTTTTCTGACCAATGAGTGGAGAAGGTTGAACCGTATGCATGCCCCGTGAATGTGAATAAATTAATGCCTTCTTTGTCAAGTTACAACTGAGAGTAAATTTCCAAAGTAAAACGAGCAGTCCTCAAAGTTAAACAGTGGGGAGTTTCAGAATCATTTGAACGTCGCTATTAATAGAGTAGTACTTCAGTTGAGCAAGAAAGCGGCTTTTTATAAATTTGCATCTAATTATTGCAGATGTGAATACATTAGCTGTTGTGTTTCAAGTGGGAAGTTCTTGGAAGGCTGAATGTTTACAAACACGCTGAAGGTGGCTGCAGCATTGTACACAGGATAGTGCTATGGGGCAGTCACTGAGGCTTGCAGCAGCTGCGCTTACAAGTATCGCCTATCACAGGTCAGCAGCCAGTGAAACGTCCTGCACCTGCAAACTCTTGAGGTTCCACAAGTGGCAGGACACACGTTTCCAGGAGTTCTGTTTCCCGCTCTGTGTTGGTATGAGCTTACATGCTGGCGGTCTCAAGCCACAGTAGTTACAACTGTAACATCAAACCCGGCATCTCTGGCTGTTACTGTAGACAGGGAAACTGTAGATAAATGCCATGAAAACGTGAGGAATATCCCATGGAAAGTAATACAAAGAAGTGCTTGGAGGAAGAAGGTCCCACACATAAACCTGCTGTTGCTACCATTAGCCCGGTGTTTAAAACAGCTACAAGACTTGATGACTTTCATTGGTAATTACCTCCTGACTGATGTGTGTTTAGCAACGCATTTTTATCTTGCTGTATTACTTGCCCAGTGCAGTTAAAACATCAGTGAGCATCGATATAACCTTAGAAATGTCCTGATAAAGCAGTGTTGTGTATCCTCTATGCTTTTTAGCAGCTGTGCCAAGCATTAGTGCCAAGCTTGATGCCAGTTTTGCTGTCTCCAAGAAGAGGTGTCTCAAGACCCTCCCTGCAGTATCCCCATACGTACCAAGTACAGGATCATGCAATTTATAATTCCATGTTTGCTCATCGTTTCAGGCTGGTTTCAGTGGCAGCAGTTCAGCTTGCTGACCATGGGGGTTGTCACCTGCACAGAGCCTTGTCAGGCTACACCACTGATGCCTGGGAATGCATCCACGGGCACACAGCTGAGCAGGGGCAGGTGTCTTCTGCCATGTCTCAAGTGAAAGGAGAGGAAATGGTTGTGCCAGGGCAAGTTCAGATTAGATACTAGAAAAAGTGTTCACTGGAAGAGTGGCCATGCATTAGGATGAGGTGGTGGAGTCACTAGAGGTGTGGAAAAGGAGTTGTGGTGGTGGTGGTGGGTTGATGACTGGATGAGATGATACTGAAGGGTTCTTCCAACTTTGGTGATTCTGTGATGGGGCAACTTTTGGCTTAGTGAAGAGATGTTGATGAAGTGGGTTCAGTGTTGTCTTCAGTTGGACATGTGCTGAGGTAGCCTTCTCTATGTTTTAAAATCTACCCCATGAACCATGGTTTTGTTTTATTGCTGAGCTGTCTGGAGACAAAAGCCCTTCCCTTTGCCCCTCTCCAAGGAGACCCTGCTGTTCCTTCTCTCCGTTGCTTGCCTTGAGGCAAAGGGGAACATTATTTTTTTAGCCCTATGGCCTAGTCCCCAAAGTGGTGCTGCCATGCTCGGCTGACCTTGCTGCTGTCTGCCTTCACCTGGCTCCAGGCACTGCTTGGTGCGTGTTGGTGTCACAGCAGCCCAGCCCCAGGAGCCAAACCACACATTGCCTGTACCCCCAGAGCTGCCCTGCAGGAGTTCAGCGAGCTCCCAGCATGCAGGCTCTGACTCAGACTGAGATTGGCTGTGTTTGTGTTGGGTTTAGAACACTTACTGCACACTTTACACCTTCTAATCTGTATTCTTAGTTATGATTTAAGAGGATTATGAATAATCTAGTGTCTCCACAGCTCACCAGAAGATAGTCCCTGCTTGTGGCTGTAGGGATCAGTTGCAGAAGCAGTCACACAGTTATTAGCTGGCTAATAGATAAGCATCTGATGCAGGGATAGACTCTTGGCTTACCAGATTTCTCACGAACCACCTAGACAGGGTTTCCTGGTTTTTTGCTAATGTTGTACAATGCCTTTAACATGCCTAAGCACTTTAAATGTGTCAGGTGCTGTTATTAAGTGTGTTTAGGGAATACACAAGGTGTTATATCTCAGTACTTTGAAGTCAATGGCAAAATTCCCAAACATGAAAGCAGTGTCTGCTCGTGTTAGCAATCCTGACAGACAGCCATGCACCCAGAGTCTCAGGTGAAGATCTGCCTACAAGAAAGTTTCTGTGGCTGAGGGAAAAGCCCCCTACTCCTTGAGTTTGGGAAAGTTACACCACTTGCTGCTGTGAGATGTATTACTAACCTGATCACAGCTTTCCTGTGTGCTGGAGAGTGTTCCCACTCTCCTTTTGGATGACCCACACCCTCTTTCTCTGATTGCTACAAAATACTGGAAACCAGTTTGAGAACTTCCAGTTTTTCTGTCTCCTCTTGAGTCTTCTGGAGGTAGCAACTGTTTCTGCTGTGTCAAGTTTTTGCTGCTCAGGCACCATCACCCCACTACGGGTCCCCTGCTCTGGTGACAGAAGGGAGACACACCCTGCTCCAGGGGTGCTTCTTTGTGCCTGTGATAGGGGCTGGTTGTTTTAGGCTCACAGTGTGGCTTGTGATAGAAGAGAGTGAGCTTACACCACAAAATACTGGCTTGTGGGGGGGATATCCAGCTTTCTCTGACTTATGGGAGCATCTTGGGGTTGGATGGGTGACGTTGGATGGGTGACTGCTCCCCAGTGTCTCAAGCAGAAGTAGTTCCCTCACGGGCTGGAGATGACTTGAGGGTTCTGATTTGATGTGAATGCGCTTGGCCCTTGTTCTCTGTTTGGTTTGGACTTCTGCTTTGGTTTCTTTATTCCTGAGACTAACCCTTCCTAGACGTGGCTTGCTGTTAGGTTGCTCTTGTTGACATGGGCAGTGGGTGCAGGGCAGCCAAAGAAGAGGAGGGTACAGAAAAAAGCCAGCTGGACTTTGCCAGGCTGCCCATCCAGTCACACATCCCACACGGATCCTTCCCTGGCTCCCCAGCTGAAAGGAATCAGAACAATTTTTTTAACCTTTTAGTCCTTTTAAGCTGTGTAATTAGGGTTTGTGACGAAAACATTGTCAAGTGTATGCGTTTGAGCCCTTTAGAGAAGTGTTATCTAAGTAGAAAACAGGTCTGGCAACCAGCTGGGACTTGATCAGGCTCTTAGAAGGGGGTAATGAAATCCCATCTTGGACGGTATTTCAGCTGCTGGCACTTCCAAAGTGGGACAAGCCTACATCTGTGGTTTGAAACATAAAATCTGGGGCTCCTCCATTCCCAAGGAAAGCTCTGTACCCATGACTAAAAGGAGCACTCTGTTGATCCGGCACTTTTTGAGGTGCTCATTCCATTTGGGTTGTATTTCCTCAGGGCAGAGGGATTTCTCAAGATCAGCTCCACGGAGGACTCCCGGGCACAACAGCATCCCCTTAACGAACGGAATTTGTTCGGGGCAGATCAGAATGGCCTTTGTAGCCTGCTGGGTTTAGAGTGCTGCTTCTGACGCGGCAGAACGCAGGGAACTGTGCCTTTTCCTCCATCTGGCAGGTGTTTTGGTGGGAATGTCAGGGGAGGCAATGAGCGGTGCCCGGCAGTGTGCGCGCCCGGCGCTGGCGCTGCGCGGCCGCTCCGAGTGCGCGCACGGAGCGCTCCCGGCTTGGGATATATCCATGGATAAAGCGCCGCCCTCTAGCGGCGCTCCCGGGCCGGGGATCTTCCTGCCGGCATCCGGAGAGTTCTGTCGTGCTGGCGTTATTTTTAAGAGAATCTGCTTTTCTGTCGCCCTGCGATGGATGACTAAGCTCTCCACCACGTAATTATCCTTATCAGCTGTGTCTGAAAAAAAAACCCTATTTCAACAGCTTCTTTTGTTGGTGAACCAAAAGCCTGCTATTTCTTTTTCCAGAAAATTTGCATGGATGTTTAGCTGGAGACACCCACCAGCATCACTGTGTGAAACTGCAGAGCTCACCTCATCTCTCCTTTTCCTGTTCCTGCCTTGCAAGTGCCCTGTTTTATTTAAGAACACTTGTCACTCAGTGTCTGGGCTCTCCTGATGGGCTGGAGAGGAGATGCGTGGTTTTTGGCAGCAATTGTAAAACAGTTGGTGTAATGTTCTATTGCTTTCAGTACAATTGTCTCACATGGAGGGGACCAGATAGATATATATTCCTCTGGGTGATTTCAATAATTAAGTGTGCTTTGGCTTAGCCAAAGGCAGGGTGGGAGCTGGTAACTTTGTTATCAAAAATGTGCATTTAAAGCCAGAGGTTTTTCCTTGTAGGTCACAAGGATAACCAAAAAACAGAGAAGCAGAGGCCCTGGAGCACCTGCCCGTGAGCAGCAGCTGAGCACAGGCTCTGTGCCTGACCCACCAGTGCCCACTGGGCTGGGGTGGGGGGTGGAGGATCATCTATTTTTATTGCAGCATCAAATTGCATTAGGCACAGTATGGCAGGGGAAGGCAGGATAAAAGGGTGGCTCCAGCCTCAGAGAGCTGTTGGTCTGAGCAATATCCTGACCCTGCTGTCCACAGTAGTCTCAGCACTGTGTGGCTGGGGTGCTGCAGCTCTGGTCTCATGGCAGCAGCTCGTGTGCTTCTCCTGTGGGTCTTGTGGGGCTGAGGATGTGAGGAGCAGGGTACTTGGGGGAGTGACTGATAGCTGTCACCGGCACAAGGAGAAATTTTGTATTTGCTTCCAGCATTCAGCTGAGAATTTCAGGGGAAGACCAGGGAAATAGACATCTCAATTCTGTGGAAATCCACAGGCTTCCTTGGGGAAAACAGCTTTAATTTCTCTTTGCTGCCCAGGTCCCTGCTGAATGCTACGTGTTTCTGTATATTGGGTTTCTTTC
Organism: Hylia prasina; assembly: GCA_013397195.1. Classification (NCBI taxonomy): domain Eukaryota; kingdom Metazoa; phylum Chordata; class Aves; order Passeriformes; family Sylviidae; genus Hylia; species Hylia prasina. Next base: position 343,208 of record VYXD01001537.1, read on the forward strand.
TCTGCCCCATGGGATGCTTCTGTGTACATGCAGCAGGCAGGTAGCCCCTGGAGGGGATGCTGTCAGAACAGCAGGCTGCTCTGGCACACAGCTGGCTCAGCTGGCTCTGCCCAACTTCTCTGACAGGTCAGGTGTTGCCTCCAGACAGGAGTGCTGCTTTCCCCCACGCAGCTCCCAAGGTGGTGAGTGCTCATGTTGCTCCTGCCCAGGGAAGCCGTAACAAAAGCCCCTGCAGAGAGCTGCCTTCAGGGAGGTGTCCTGTCCTGCAGGGGCGGGGTGTCCCCTGATGGAAGCACATCCAGCTCCACAACAGCAGGGCTGGGCTCTGCCTGCCCTGGGGACAGGCAGAGGGCCTCCCACGTCCCTGCAGTGTCCTGCCCTGCAGAGGGCACGGAGCAAACCTGGAGTCACCTTCTTGGCTTTTCCTTCTGCTCACTTGAGTGTTCATTCAGAAAGGGGCTGGACATGCTACTTCTGTTGGGTGGCAGGAAAGTCACCATCGAGGGCTCTCCTCAGCTTTCATCTGCCCCTTCTGAACTTGCTGCATAGATTCAGTATTTCTGAAAATCCTAAATCACTCCTTTCTACCTCTGTAAGTTAGGCCAGAGTTGGGCCTTCTTTTTCAGTTTTCCTCCAAATACTGACTCCCAGGCACTGCTGTGAGAAGGAAGGAGAGGTCGAGTGGGCAGCTTGTGGGGCAGACATGCCACCTTGCACAGGTGGTGGCCTGAAGCCAGTCTGTAACAATCTCTTAATTTTTATATTTACTTGGGGAAAAGTGACACTTTTGTTTTGCTGTCTGTGTCTTACTGATGGCTGTAAGGGTAGCTCTGCCCCATCGTGATGGGGAGAGACACAGGGAAGGCAGATCCTAAAGCTTGTAGGATCCCTCATAGCTGTTGCTTGAAGGTTATTCCACTGTGTTTTGAAGTTTTTTTGCACAACACTGCTGTAGCTGCCATTGCATTAGAGTATTTCCCCTCAAAGTTACAAAAAATAGATAAAATTCAAAACTCAATGAAAGCAGAAAATTTCCTCCATTCTCTGTCAGCCGTGAAGGACAGACCGCCCTCTCTTCTGATGTCTGTTTTCCCTGACATTTTGTTGCTCAGGATATGTTTTATCCCTGACAGGTGAAACCTGTCTTTAAGTAACATTTGATTCCCAGGGAATCAGGTTTCCTCCGTTGCCAGATTGTTCTGCAAAAAATAATGAAGCTTTAGACTACAGACACTTAAAATGCTTGTCTGAACATGACAGGGCTGTGAGCTTGGTCAGTCACTTCTGCCCGGTAATCTGTTCCTGTTTTACTTGGTATTCCTCAGATATGGAAAACTTTTCTTTCTTAAAGTTCAGATAAGCAGAGTGCTGTGACAGTTTTTAACAATGCTCTTGCTTCTGAGCTTTAAAAAATACACTCATCACAACTGTGTTGCCTGTATAGAAATTATAAAACTAATTTGATTTTTATGTGTCTTTCTGTATAGTGCAGCGTGAATCAGAAATACAGAATTACCCAGCTGTTACAGACTCCTGTGCTAGCAACATGAGTAAAACCAATTTTTCAATTGCCATGCATTCTTCTGAAGTATAAAAAAGAGAGGAAAACAACAACAGAAGTTTTGCTGTGGTTTTGGGAAGCAACATGGTAGTACTTGTGTAGACAGTCAATCTTTTATATTACTAAAATGCAAATACTCTATGACAAATAGTTTTGGCTTGCAAAAAATTCGTATTTTATAGGATTGTAAAACTATCCTGTATAATTCAGTTGGATGGGCACATTTCTAAAATATGAGTATTTTAGAAATTCATAGTTGTAATTTTCCTTCATAAATAAAAATGTAATAAAGGCATTGTCAGAAATTAGCATTAATTTTACAATTTTAAAAACACAGATAAAGAGAGGCTACTTCAGTCTCTTGTGCTGTCAGCTGATGTTGTTGCGTTGAAGTTTGCGGTGGTTTCATTGTATAATTGATCCTGAAGCGAGTGCCAAGCACGGCAGACTTTTGTGTGAGGGCTGCTGTCCCAGAGCCTCGTCTGTTCCTCCCTGGATAAGCTGCGTGGTGCAAATCGGGTGCTGTAATTACCGTCTGGGTCTGGCACCAGGGAGGTCTAGTCCTAGTCCCCATCTGGATGCAAATTTTCACCATGGAGCTGGAAAAGCCACTTCACTTTTCTTGTTTCAGCAGTTTCCTCTGCCATAAACGCTAAATTGGAATGAGTGCTTGAGTAACTCACGGGAAGTTTGGTTTATTAAACTCTAGTCCCTAGATGTGAGCAGTGGTCTTCTACCCTGGTGCAGTTGCTCGCTGTGCACAGCTGCACAAGTTTAAAACAGTTGTAGAACCAGTTTAGATTTTTACAAACATCTGTTTGGCTTTGTGACAGAATACCAAACAACCCCTGCAAAAGAACCCCTCTGTCTCTCTCTCCCCTTGCATTTGTGGGAGGTCTCAGAGAGGCTCCCATGACGAGGGAGGAGGAGGAGGCTGGTATTTTTATTAGAGAGGCTCTCAAGGCCAAAGCGTAGCTGAGGGACTCGTCTGCTGTGAATTTGAGGAAGGGCTGCACAACAGTGGGAGCCCGTGGGCAGAACTCCCTTGGACTCAGCTGCAGGCTCCCCCGGGCTGTGCCCCATCCTGTCCCATGGCAGTGGGGCTGTAGCAGTGCCCCAGCTGCTTGTGTCTTGGGGATTGGTGTGGAGGAGACCCTGTGGAGAGCCTGGGGAGGTCAGAGCAGGGCTCCAGTTTGCCTTTTGCAAGTGGGGGGCTTGGCAGTGCTGGGTTACCGTCTGGGCTCGGTGATCTTAGAGGTCCTTTCCAACTGAAACAATTGTGTGATTTGTGGCAGCCCTGTTCTGTGCCCAAAACACAAGCTTCTGCAGGTGCGTGGTGGCCACATCCTGAGCTTGTACCTCACAGGTGTTACCTGGCTGTGTGCCCTGTGCCCACAACCACACCTCTCACAGGTAAAGTCCTCTTTGGGGCGCAGTGTGATCCCTGTATTTTGATGTAGTATGTACCTTTGCTTGGTGTGCCTTTAAATGTATCCATAAATGGAGGAATGGCTCATCCCAAAGCTGGGACTCCATTGCTCTGCTTTCACAGTTGGTATAAAAGAGCTTGCCTCTGACACCCAGCTGCTTTGTCCCATCTGTACAGCAGCATGGGGGACAACTTGTTTTGCCATATCCACATGTCCTGCACTGTTGAGTTGTGGGATCACTAAAGCCCCAAATGTCTCTGTGCCAAGCCTTTTGTATCAGGATGGCCGAGTGGACTGATCGTGCTGCTCCTTAGGGCCGTGCATCCAGGGAAAACCTAAACCAAATGTTGATAGCACTTCTGCAAAACTAATCAAAAGGAAATTTTTATTGGTAAATCTTCATAGGTGCCAGAAAATGTAAACAAGCAAAGCTTAAGCTGTGACTTATCTTAAACAGAGAGCAAACACCTTTTGACAGGGGGCACATTTTACATGTAAACCAGGAGAGAAAGGCACTGTGTTGAAATGCAGTATCACTTCTCCCACTATCCTGGATCAGCTGTCTGGGAGCTTGAGCTTTGGTTTAATTAGTAACACTGCTGCTACTGTTTGTGTTGCACTGAAGAGATCTCCTGTCACAGTCGTAAATTAAATATATTTCACTGCTAGCAAAACACTGTGTGACAGGTTTTAGGACTGAAATTCCTAAATGTATCTGCTGATGTATGTGTGTCCAGCAGCATGGTGTCTTCTGCTTTCCTGCTGTCATTGATATATTTTGAGCACTTTACATCACCTGGCTATCCTTTTTGCCTGCTACAGAAAAAGACTTGTGAGATGTCCCTTTCCAGGGTTCTTGATGGGAGCAGTGGTTTCTGAGGGAGCCCAGTGTGCCTGCATATGCTGAGACCTCTGGAACAGCAAATGTCCACAAGTGGTGTGCAAAAGTGGTGTGCAAAAACAATGTTCCTGTGTTGTTCTGTAAACTGGAGGCTGCAGGGTTTGTGTAGTGTAGAATGCATAAAAGTACAATAACTGATAGAAGAAAATTATGTATTTGCAGTGTTTATTTTAAAAAATGGTGTGAACTGCCTTAAAGTCTTGTGTCTGGTGGCTTTGGGGCTGCATTTGGAGCACGATGGCCCATTTCAGGGTACCTGTCAGAAAAGGTCCAGCTGCAGTGGAGGTGCTCTGGCACAGCCACCAGGCTGCTGGTGGGGCTGGAGTGTGCCCAAGGGACAGCTCTGAACACTGGGCTTGTTCAGCAAATGAAGCCCAGAAGAAAGAGGGCTAGAGGAGATCCCATTGCTGCCTGCAGCTATTCAGTATGTGGGAAGAGAGGAGACAGAGCTGGACTTTGTGCGTGGCAGCAGGATAGGAGGTGGTGGACATGAGCTGGAACTGGGGAAATTCTAAATTCTCATTTCATAGATTGAAAGACTTTTTCAACCTGACTGGTTGAACACAGGCACAGGAGTCCAGAGAAGTGCTGTGATTTCCATCTCCATCCTTGAAGATATTCAGGGTTTGAGTGGACCAGGCCTTGGAACATCTGCTCTAGCTTGTCCTGTTTTAAATGCAGGGTTGGACTAGATGGCTGCAGAACACCTGTAGGCTTCAGTTATTCTGTGATTCTGTGCAAAGGCTGTAACTGTGCCATACACAGATCAGATGCAGGTGTAGGCAGAGAATTTTTGTTAATGATGGTCTTCTGAGGAGGGAGGGATGAAAGAAAAGCCTTCCAGTACTGCCATGTAACATTAGCAATTTTTGAACTTATTTATTAGCTTATGAAATATGACATCTAGTGAAATCAAAGAGGAGCAACAGCATCCTCCTACATGAGTGAAAACTTGTGCTGGTACTCCAGAGATCAGTTAAATTTTCTGCTCTGGCACATGTGTCTGGCATGACCTTGGGCAAGTTGCTTAATCTGTCTGTATCTTCAATCCCCATCTGTTCATTACTGTCTTTAAATTACAATACCTTGTTTTTGTAATTTGTCTTTGAACTATAAAGTCTTGGTGTACTGATTCTCACCATTTCTCTGAATTTCACTATACAGTACTTAGCACAATGGGACCATAAATCTTCATCAGTCCTGTGATACATGAAAAATAAAAGCATAATTTTGGGCCACATTCTGCCTCTGATCTCATGATGCATAAAGACGGGGGGGTTTGTTGATTAAAATGCTGTGCTGTTCAGCCTAACGAAGATACATGGGCCTCACTGAACAGATTTTTACAAGCCTGTTGTTGGCTCTTTGGTTTGTTGGGGTTTTGTTCTGTTTCATCATTACTCATTGATTGCAGGTATCTAAACAATTTGCTTGGCAGATCAGGGAATAATAAATTCCTTTAATCTGTGTCTCTTTCAGTTTAATTATTGTTAACTCATTACTTAATGTTTAGTTCCATGGATAATGAACTCTGTTCACTGTGTGGTGAAACAGAGTTGGACTACAGAGACAGAAGTGGCTTCTCTGGCTCTTTTGAAGCTGCAAACCAAAATTGCAGAGTCACTGAGTGTTTAACTCCAGGCTGGATTGAAGGTTGCCAGCAGGCACACTGTGGCTCCCTTTGCAGGCTCCATGTAGGTTAACATTATTTCCAACGTTGGTTCCATGTCTGGCACTGCATTACATTTGTCGCTTTATTTTTAGGCAGTTAAGAAACTGGTAACTACAATGTAGGCAGCTATTTTAGTCTTGATTATAAGACAGTGTCTAATAAATCATATGCAGTACAATCCTAATTACTGCAGACAGACTTTACATTTGTGACTGTGGTAATGCTGTGTTGGACTACTTCCTGCAGAGTTTAGCAGCGTGTTCAGACCTCCCCATTTTGGCTACAGCTGGGGAAAGAAATCCTTCATTCACTCGGGGGTGCTGTGGTCTCTAGTGCCATGCCACTGAGCATCTGGGTTCTTTTAGGACATTACCCGTTTCTCTTGGCTCTTCATCCTGTAATTTTCATCACTTTCCCATGGCAGGAGGCTGTGTGAGCCCCATGCAGCAGGTGCTGGCCATGGCTCCAGGCTGTGCCAGCACACACAGCAGGGCAGTGCTGGTGCTCAGGGGTCTGTTCCCAACCCCAGGAGCACACGGGGGTCAGGGCTGTCACCCTGCCCTGTGGCTTGGCTGTCACATCAGCAGCTCAGTTCAGCCTCAAAACCACCGTGTCACACCTAACACAAACTGAAATACACCTTGTGTGGGTTTTAACACCTCGGTTTTGTATCTTAAGTTTTCCTCCTCAGGCTGGACTGCAGAATTTGGGGGAGACTGATGCACCAGGGAGAGGAACAGGGCATGTGGAGTCCCTTCACACATCCCCACTCTGCTCTGCAGCTCTTCACAGCTATTCACGCAGCAATCAGAGTAAAAATATTACCCACATTTTCCCCTCCTCACCAAGGCTGGGTCTCTGGAGCAGGGAATGAAGCCTGCAAACACAGCTGCCCTCGGTAGAAATGTAACTTTCCTACCATCAGCTAAAATGAAGTAAAGAAAACAGGGATTTTGGTGAGATCCATGCTGAATGGCTTCTGAGGGTTTGGCAGTGTGTCATGGAAAGCTTGAGTATGGCTGTATGTCAAAGATCACTGTTGAAATGTTTATTTTGGGCTTGCTACTGTGTTCTGCTCAGTCATCAGAAGACAGTTTGTAACATTCATACTGTCTGACCATTTTCCACACAAATTTAATGCAATGAACTTTCTTTCTTGCAAAGTTAACAAGGAGACAAAACTTGAGAGCCTCAGATTACTAAACTGCTGCTCCGGAGATACTTTTCCTCTCCCAGGGAAGGACTTGTTTTCTGCAGTGTCCCCCACAAAAGCCCTGTAATACAAATGACATTACCCACATTTGTAGAACGAGAAAATGGCACTTGCCAAATCTGCAAATCACAGTTGTGTTTCTGTCAGCTTTGGCAGTTACATGGCTTCTGGTAACGCTAATGAAGGCAATCTGCTTTTAATTTAAAATCCTCCCTGCAGAAAAAAAAAGTAGCTGGCGGTTGAGGGATTCGGCAGTATCTTTGTGTGAAACTTCTCTTTCTTTATTTTCTATGGTTTGCTTTAGCCAAGGAGAAACAGTTAATTAAAAAATATTCCTAATGTAGCCAAATATGCAGGAATGTACTTATGCAACAACTACCTGTACCAGTTCTGCAGTAAATCACTTCTTTGTTTTCATTTGATGAGCAATTCTAATTAACCAAATAGAAATACTGCTTACCTTGCACTTAACTCAGCATGTTTGCTGCTTCTCAGATGATGGAGGGACCTGGGAGGGCAGGTTTTGTTTGGATGACTTTTGGATTCAGCACAGCCGAGGTGGCCAGAGAGGATAACTCTGACAAGGAGAGGATAACTCTGCCCAGGGAGCAGCTCCCTCTGGCTGGGGTGAGCAGGGTGGGAGCACCCAAGGGTGCAGGCTCTCCCAGAAGGCTTGCTCTGGCTCCGTGCCTCCTGCAGGACACAGAGGAGGGGGGAAGACAGCATTGCTCAGACCACGTTTAAATGCAGTTTTTTTTGAAGGCATTTTTCCTTAGTTCAGAAGGCACTGGACGAAATCATGGATCCAGTCCACGTTATTTGGTGCTTTGCAGAGCAGTAAAAAGTCTGTGCTTGGAGAAGAGTGTGAGGAGCTGCACCCTGGTATTTTGCTGCTTTTGCAGAGCTTAGGACATCTCTGGAGCTCCAGAATGAGGGGGTTGGGCAGGACATACCAGAAGGCTTCCTGACAAGGGTAACAGTGATCAGACAGCCCAGTCAACAGTTGGGACATTCCAAGTGCAGGATTTGCACAGGTCCCACTTGACGGAGCACCATCAGCTGCAACCAGTCTCCCACATCTGGGAACAATGGAATTATTTTTTCTTTTTTCTTTTTTAAAAATGTATAAAGATAGAAAATTTTCTCTAGCTTTAGGAAAACCAGAGTTAAATCTACTGTGGAGCTGTCTTGAACTCCTCTATAACTAGGGTAAGCATTTATATTGTCAAATGATGAAAGCATTTTACGCTTTATTGGATTGTAGTTACTTCTTCAGCACTGCATTTCATGTGTGCAGGAAGGAGGGGTTTGGCTTGTTTCACAAATATTTCACAATGATTTGTAACTTATTTGTTCCTTTTTTCATCACAAATGAAAAATGGCTAAAGCTGTTGGGCCTGTAGCTTTTTAGCCCTTCACACAAGCACTTGTTTAGAAAGGGAAGGGGAGCTGATGGAGGCATTGATACACCCTGGAGCAGGTGCTGCTGCCCTTTGCTGTAACAGAAGGAGTTATTACAAGGCAGTAGCTGGAGCCATATTTTTCTACCCAAAGTCTGGGTTCAGCAGCAGTCGTGACTGCCCTGTTGGGGCCAGTGCAGCAGCAGCTGGTACAGAGGGCTGGATCTCCAGCAGGTCTTCAAAGAGCTGAGAAGTTGGGCACAGCCTTTCAGGGCTCCACCAGAGTGTGGTTTACTTGACAGAACTGACTCCCTGCTCCCATCTGCTTTACGGCTGTACGGCAGGGACAAAAATCTGGCCTCATTGCTTCCTCCCAGGAGATTTATCTTGGAACTTTGAAACCTAACCTCCTGCTCCATCCCTAAATTTAAATCCAGAGTTCCTGACTGAAGATAGAAGCATATGTCAGGGAAGCACTGGGACACAGCCATCCCCTGGATATTTATAATCTGCTGTTGCTTTGGGAGTTGGCTGTAGAAACAGGAGGCAGAAGAGGGCCCAGCTTGACAGGAGGGGTTGTATGGGATGTGCACTTGGGCTGCCAGAGTGCTGCCCTGTTAGGGACATGCAATGAGCCCCCCCTGTGCTTGGCAAATGAGCACTGGGAGGGGTGGAAGGATGCTCGGTGGCTAATCCAGAGGTCACCTGAGGTAATCCAAAAGCACTGTGGGAGTGCCATGGTCGTGTTTCCAGAAGCAGCCATGGTCTTGGAGCCTGGCTGCACAAAGGAGGTCACTTAAACAGAGTGCTCACTATCCCAGCACAGCCTCCTGGAGACTGCAGACCAGCTACATCTTCCTTGGTGACCTTGGGGAGGGAGCAAGTCATCTAACAGATGGAGAAAGTATATTCTTGTCATTAGTGGGTGATGGGCTCCTCCTAAGCAGAGAAGGTCTGTTCTTTTAATTAATTAGTTGGTTAATATGTTTGTGCAATGACATGCCTAACTAATGTGCAGTTTCTATGAATACACATCCAAATGGTAGTAATGGGTGCAGATGGCTGTAATTACCCAGGTTGGTTTCTGCAGTAATCACACATGCAACACATCAAGTTGGCATAAAAATTGACATGTATTGGGTGATTTGTTTCCCTTCCCCACTGCATGTGGAGGTGCTTGTGTGGCCCTCCTCTGTACACCTGGAATTCCTGGGCTCACTGCTGGGCTGACCCACCGAGCTGAGGCAAAGTTTTAGATTTTGGTACTTGCAAAAGAAACTTGAGCAAGGGGACAAGCTCTTCAGGCACCATGTGCGGTGTCTGGTTGGCCTCCACAGGGCAGTGGTTCTTGCTCTGACAGCCAGGCCAGTGTGTGTGTGAGGGGCTCGGGTGCCCTGCAGGAAGGTAAGAAATGTTTGACTGGGTCACCCCATGGGCTGACTCAGCCCTGCAGGCTGTGTCTGACATTGCTAACAGAGGACACCCTTAGGAACCCAGTGTGGCTCTGCCACCTTTCTGAAGTCTGTCACTTCGTACTCCCCAACACCCACAGCACCTCCAGAGGGGGTGGCAAGAGTACATCTCTGCCCAGTCCCTCACAGACCTTTTGTCCATGAATATTATCTAATCTCTTTTTAAACCTGCTGGATAAGGTCTGCCCAACAAAGTCCCATGGCAGCAAGCTCTGTAAATTCATCTCCCACTATATAAAATAGCACTTTTCTCTCTTCTAAACTAGCAAAGCCCTTGAACTTGCACGGCTGTTCTTCACTTGGATGAATCCATAAAAGGACTTTTATTAATAAGCCTAATACTAAGGAGGAGTTGCATTCAAAAGACAATTCTAGATTTTGGGAAGCGATTGCATCTCCTTTTCTGTAAGGGCTGCCTGGAGTAAGAGGACAATATCAGATAGCTGTAGTGCTGCAGCTTGAGAAGGGAAATTGAGCTGCTTGGAGTGACTTGAGGACCTAGAAGATGCTGGCTGGCAAGAGCAATGGGTGCTGCCAAATCCTCTTTTTGCATCCCCGCTGAGTAGCGCTTACCGGAATTGGATGATGGACTCCCTTTGAGCCAAGTGACTGAGGAGCTACTTATCCATGAGGATGAGTTCTTGTTTAGGAAATGGCAAAGACAGTTAGGGGAAGTGCACATCAGAATGCATTTCTGAGATTGCTAAGCACTGCTCCAGGTGTAAGCCCCGAGCACCATCTGCTCTGGGACTGCTCAGCACGGAGCAGAAGAAGCTGTGAGAGCCGCTGCTGCTCTGTGCATCGCGGATCCAGAGGGAAGCACCCACAAGGAAAAGCTGCTGGCTGCTGCCCTTCACCCCAGGGCATCTCTGGGGCATGGATGGGGGGGTGTGTGTGTACCTGTCTCACACTCCTCTGGGCAGCAGGCTCTGGGACAAAAAAAGACCTGTGGATAATTCATGTGTCTGCACTTCTTTGTGGAGTGCCATTAATCTCTGCATCAGGAGGCCTCTGCTTTGTCTCCCAGCACTAAACCTTGAAGGCTCGTGATGGCAGTTAAAAAGCTGGGGGTACAAAGGGAAGTTTAAAGAAACCTTGTAAGAGAAATTCGTGTCAGGGAGTGAATAATCTGAAGGCTCTGTGCAGTGTAATGGAGAGCCAAGCTCAGGCTGATGACTCTAACGTAGTCAGTAGTGCAGAAAAGAACTGTAAGTACTTCCAAATCCTATGGCCATCCTTTCTTTCTGCAGCAAAAACCTCTTGTCATCAGGGTTTTTTCCAAGCTTTTTTTGTCTTGCTCTTAGCAGGTACAGGCCCTGTTAAATATTTACTTTTCAACTAACATTTTCCCTCTCTGGTTCATTTGTTTTGGGACACTATTTCCCCTTTTTTTTGAAGCTTGTTTTGTTAGGCTGCTAAGTAAAGCCTTCCCTTTTTTTTTTTT
>VYXD01001537.1:354322-386616 GCA_013397195.1 Hylia prasina
TTTTTTTGACAGCCTTTTTACTGGTTCTTTAAAGCTTTTCTTTGATGTGAGCTCAGAAACACAGATCTTACTCTTTTATCACTTTATGCTGTCAGTTTAAAACCAGTTATGTGTACCACAAACTATTAAAAACAATCTGAGCTAACCTCTCAAGTGACAGATACTCAAGGCCTACCTCTTATTTTCAGGTGTGTGTAGAGGGCAGCAAGAAAGTTTGTTTTGAGGCAGCAAGAAAGGCTGCTGCTTGGTAAAGAAACATGATTGTGGAGGCTCAAAAAGTTGTTTTGGAAAACTCATGTGGAAAAAGGCAGAGCAATGGGATATCCTGGTGAATTTCATATACCAAGAAACTCACTATCCATGTGGTCTTGTCTGTCCTGATCTGTTTCCTACACTAATTCAATTGATCCTTTGTTGCTAATTGAGTTAGCCGAGTTCATTCCGTCTTCAGCAAGAAGGAATATTGGCCTGACACATGGAGTGTGGAGCTGGAAAGGACAGCTGGGTCATGACTTCAGTCCTCAATACCTCATGCAACCTAATGCACTGAGGTCTGATGAAACACCTCCGTGTGTCCCCAGGTACGTGAGGTGCTGCAAAAGCCAATATGAAGAAGAAGTCAAGCAGAGCAAAGACATCACTGTTTTGCATGGAAAGACATGCACTTTTCTGACATTCTAACTGCATGTTAGAAAAGGAACTGTAAAGAAGAACTCCCCAAGCTTTTTGTTGTTCTCCATGCAAGAGCAACTTTAGGGTTCTCTGAACAGCCCATCTCTGCCACCCCATGAGCCAGAAGACTCAGCTGGTACAAACTAAGTGATGTTTTGTCACTTGTCGTGTGCAGTAATGGTGCTGCTGCTGTTCTACTGCAAATCACACCTGCCAGCCTGGAGGCAGGTGTGTGCTGGCAGCCCCTCATCGTGCACACCAGTGGCATCTCCTGGTGCTTCCACCTCCTCCAGCCTTTGGCTCCTCAGTGTAATCCACCCAGGAAACCTGTCAGGTCAGGACAGGCCACCTGGAGTGGAGCCTTGGTCCTGTGGGAGTCAGGTGAGAGTAGGAGAACTGAGGAATTCTTGGGCTCTGTGAACCTCAGTAAAACAGCCATCTGTTTGCAGACTTCTGTCCATCAGAAGTGGCCGTGTCTGCCAGGTCCTGGTAATGAGAACTGCTGGAAATATCTTGGAGTGGAGCACGAGAGAGCCAAGCACAGCACTGGCAAAAGGAAACTAGCCACTGAAACTGCTAGGAGTTTTAGTGGATACCTCCTTAACAATTTTTCTCACTCCTGCAGCCAATTCTGACATGGTAGTGCAAAGACTGGTGGGTGGGACACACAAAAGAAGATGGCCACCATCACCTTCTGCCAACTAGGTGAAACTATTTAAAAATTACTTACCTCCACCTTTTTCAACACTGTCATAATTTAAATTAAAAATTAGTACTTTTCCAATATATAACTATTCCCAAATAAATATAATTTTTGTATTTTTAGCTGATGGTGTACAATTACCTGGTATTGCTCAGAGGTCCCTGATGTGCTGGGAAAGCTGTGTTTCTCTCATTCTCTGCTCAGGGGTGCCACTGTAGCTGTGAACAGCAGCAGCTGGGCTGAACTTGGCTGTTTCAGGGCTCTGACAGGCCAAAATAGTGTCTTTTAACTCTATCAGATTGAGTTTCCCAGATCCAGACTTTCAGTAAGTGGGGTTTGTAACTTTGCCCTCAGAAGATCTGCCAAGCACTTTTGCTCTTGCCTTTTTGGTCTGAGTTAACCATTTTCTTATGGGCAATTTCCTCCTATCCCTTTTGCACAGCTGCCTGACAGTCCTTCAGACATCTGCAAAAGGTAGAAGTGTTTGTTTGCAGTAATGTAAGCTTTCAAGTTACCAAACCCCACAGAGCCCTTTGTCTTTCTTACCCGAAGGGGGGGTGCTCTGTAAGGCCTGTGTCATCCCCTGATGGACATAACATTTCCTGATGGTTTGCATGTGCTGCCTTCTCCCTGCTTGGTTTCTTGGCCAGATTTTGCAGAGCGCCTGGCAGGAGGAGCAGGGCTCTCCCAGCAGCATTGCTGGGCCAGGCTGCAGGGCTGCAGCTCTCCTCAGTGGCCCACGTTTCTCTCTCAGCTGTCGTTCTCTGCTGCTGGTGGGCACGGGCAGCTGCTGTTGTCTCAGCATGGGTTTTGCTTTGTTTTGTTTTAATCTGTCCACTTTGTTATGTGCCTGAATTAGAGTGTGTTCTTTGAAGATCTAACCGCTTGTCTGCAGCCTTATGGGAGTACTTTTGGAAGTGTATCCCTTGGCCTCCAAAAATTTTTGATTATAAACTCACACCAGATTGGGAAATGAGGTGTGTCTGTGTGATTTCTCTCCCTCCTCCCTTGCATATAGCTGAGCGTCAGGATATGTGGCACTTGGTACATCGGAGGGCTTATCTATAATTCATAAAGGAGAGCTCTCTACCTTGTCCAGCCTGAGAGTTAACAAATGTACCTTTTACAAAGTGCTGCTGGGACGTAACCTGTCCTAGGTCCTAACCTCTGCTGAAGCTCTCAAGGCTTATCTGTCACCACCACTGCCGCCTTTGCTTTCACTTTGTTTGCGCAAATACCAGCCTCTTGCAAAGGAACCAGAAGTCAAGACAAATTGGAGCTGCTTTCTGCATGTCCGGATCACAGGTTACAGGGCCTTCCAAACCAGCCATCTGTCTGGGTTCTTCTCCTTTCAGCAACATTTGATAAGGCCCCACGAGGGCTGCCCGTGGTGTGCAGGGACAGTCTGTAAAGACCTTTCATCAGGATTGACAAGGTGAAAATCAGACTTGTCACACACAGGGGTCAGGGTGCTGAGCTTTATTGAGCTTAGTCATGAGGAAAGGATATGCACTAGTGGCTCTGGGGGCTAGAAATCTGCCACAGGGATGCAGCCAGGGGCTTCTGACTTCCCTGAGTAAAGCACAACCTCAGTCTTCGTGCTGCTGTTACATCCTCCTTCAGCCAGCAAGGCTCAGGCCAGGCAGGAGCCTCAGTGCTTACAGCAAATGGGGAAAAGCAACTTGGCTGAAGCCTCAGGGCTTCTCAGTTGGCCAAGCAGCAGCTGCCCGACACACAAAGGATTTTAAGAGTAGGATTTTCAAAGCCACCTGTGTTGATTGAACTGCTTCCATTAAAGCTTCTCTTAAAGCTAAACCACTGGGCTGGGAGCAAGTGCTTTTGCAGTTCCAGTCCAGCAGATAGCAGGGTCCATTCAGCCCAGTGGCTGGTCTCTTTCTCATCCCCTGACACCCCCAAACCCCTCTCCTCAGGACTGCTCTCAGTCCATTCTCCTCTCAGCCAGAAAGGGAAGGAGTGTAAAATCTTGACCAACTGAAAGCTGCTCTTCACAAACCACTGCCAGGAACAGTGCCTTGTTGCATGGAGAAGAGGCAACCTGTGCTGTGAGAGGCTAAAAAACACAGACCAGGGGCTTCCAGCAGCAGATACCTGGTTGTGATTAGGCCTGAGCTCCCCTGGAGCAGGCTGGCTGTGCTTTGGGTGCGTGTGTGTTTCTGGAGTGCGTTTCCTCTGCCCTGCTCAGTGACAGAGGGAAAGAAAAAGCTGTCCCAATTTGGCACACATGTCCACCACTATGGCCCCCTATCTGTCTACCAGTATGGCCCCCACTTGATCAGCCTTTGTGGTTTGCAGCACTTGGCAGCTGCATAGCTGCTCCTCTCCTGGATGGGATGGAGCCATCAACAGGAATTGCTCTTGTCTTGGGAGAGCCACATCAGTGCTGCTGATGGTACTGCACTTCCTTCCTGCACTGCTTGGCTCTACAGCACACACCTGCCCTGATCTAGGGGCAGCAGGCTGAAAATTGGTTTGAAGTTGGTCTTGTTGTCACCTTCATGGTGTATGTCCAGAGCCAGACATCCATGAGGGGAGGAGGAGAGCTGAACAGAGGGCATAACCCATCGGAGCAAACATCTGTGTGGCTTGGCAGACCAAGTGCAGATGATAGAGGAAGAGAGAAGGACAAGGGTAAGAATATTGTGATCATTTGCCCCAGGATGCTCTCCATGCCTAAAGAGGCCTGTGGCTTCAGGTATCTAAGGGTTTAATAGCCTTTTTGGACTTCCTCTTTAGGACTCTGCAGTGAAGAACACATTAAGAGTTTCAAGCACCTTTTCTGTACTTGACCAGGATGGAGAAACATAGCACATGATTTCCTGCACAAATTCTCTCATCCTGTCACAGAGTAATGAGATGAAGGGGTCTGCCCATCTCAAATATCAGGTCCCATTTTGTCAAGCGGGGCACAGGAAACAGCAGTGTGCTTTCTGCGCTCTTCTTCGATTTCAAGTCTCCTTGAATTTCATTCCCTCTCAGAGATAAATTTGTTGCAGAGAAGCTGGGCTTTCTGTGTGGTGCGTGCTGGCTGCCCACAGCCTGCCGGGGCTAGGGCACTGCAATTACACCTGGCAGAAGCAATCCTCAGGCTCAGAGGAGTCTGTGTTCATGGCTTTTAGGGAACCTCATCATGTGCCTTCTCACTTAAACGGAAAGCGTTAAATGGCCTTCTGCAGCCAAAAGGGGGAAATAAGGATAGTCTCCTCAGGGCACTTCTGACACATGCTGACTGCCTGACTTTTTTATAATTCACATTTATTTCATTGAGGAAATAGTCTGTGTGGTATGCTGTCATTTTGCCCCATTGACTGCAATTTCAATTTCTTCGTTCACTTTCTGCTTTTGAGACTCCAGTTTCTTGGAATTATTCCTTGTGCAATGACTTCCGTTGCTAATTTAGGTCTAAGTGATCCCTGAACAGCCACAACCATGAATGCATGTAGGTGGCTGGGTGATTTGTCAGGGCATCTAGGAGATGCTTAGTTCCAGTACTTTTATGAAGTATTTTAAATAGTTATCATCTCTTTTATGTCTGTGTTATAAAGCAATCCTGAAGTATCGCCTTTTTCATTTTTAAGTCTGAACTTGTTGATTTCTGTTAGCAGTCCCAATTCTCTGGCTGGCCTAAAACATTCCCATACTTTAAGTATTTCCTTGCTGGGGGTTTTGCATGGGTCTGGGCTGCCTGTCTCTAATGGTTTAGTAAAACACAAACAAACTCTTCTGGGAAATAATTTCACAATTAAGCGTTTAGGAGATGGGCGCCATCCAGAGCTAACAGTTTTATCTGGAGACATTTATGCAATGTTTTGCAGACTTGTTAGGACCTCTGTTCCCACAGGTCATTAAAAAAATCTGCAGTCTTCTCCCTTGATAAGATATCTGTTTTCTCCTGTTTGTCCAGGTCCTAAAACATAGAAAAGTGTGTTGCTAGTGACCAGCAAGAAGAGTGAACTGTTCACAGCTGGTATAATGAAATTCCACCTCACTTACCCAGGCAATTGCCACCTGTGGAAGGAAGGAACTCATGCTGTTATACTTTGAAAGCTACCACCATGAGTTAAATGATATTTTCCACTCTCTCATTGCCATCGCTGCTTTGCCATGTTGGAAGCTCAGCATGCTGGGGCATATGAATGTTTCATATATGCATATATATACATATTATATATATCTCCTCATCAACTTCTCCATCTGCGAAGCATCTCCTAAGAGTACTTCAGAACAGCCGCTCAAATAAAGTAACAGCACAGCATTTGCTCTTCTGTTTTGTGGTTGGGGAAATCAAGTTGCTATGAAGTAGAATGATTTGCTCGAGGTTGCTTTGAGAACTCAGTATTCAGAATTACATTTCCTATTTTCCTTGATTTTCATTAATATGGTTTCACTCTTTACTGTGTTTTAAGAGTGACACAGGATGGTCAGGGAACAGTGATTAATTCAGCCAGGCTAAGAACAAAATGGAACTATATTTGTGATATAGACAAAAATGTGATTCCTCTTGCTCTTCCTCTCCTCCTCCACTGCAGCTTTAGGCTTGCTTTTAGACTTGTTTTCCTGAGGCTGGCAGCATGGTTCTTGCTGGCCATGTCACCCTACACCAGAGAGCAGAAGTTTGCTGAGTGAATCCAGCTGTTCCCAGGCTGGTGATCCAGGAGAGGAGATTGGGCCAGAGGGGCCAAAATGTTAGGGGTGCAGAAAGAGCCTGAATGGACAAAAACATGTTGTTACAAACTAACATACAACAATGTTAAAAAAACAGACATTATACAGTTATGGGGGTGTCAATTCACGTTAATTGAGAACCAGCTCTTTCATGGTTTAGCATGAAATTTATTTTTATAGTATTTAGTGCAAACCATGAATAGATAAAATGACTTTTTACTGGCAAGGTCATCAGAATGTGGTTGTGTCTCTGTTGCCTTGGCATGGTTGGTGTGAGGACAGGAGGGGGAGTCAGGCTGGCAGGTTGGAAGGGAAGGCTGCAGGTAAAGGGTTGTATTTCCCACTGACAAGTTATGGAGCAAGCACACATTAAAGTTGTAGTCTGAAGCCTGGCTGCCAGCCTCCTGGAGACCCACTGCCTGAATGAAAAACAAATTATGTGTCTGCTCCTCCAGGAAAGGTGCCTTTGTACAAGGTTTGCTGCTCTGTCTGCAGTGAAGTGTTGGGAACGCTGCTAAAAACTGGATGTGCAGCCTGTAGAGAAGGGAGGGGGACAAAGGTTCTTGCCAGCCTCCCATAATCCTCAGTTCAGTTACCCTCAAGCTCCAGACAAAGAGATAATACACCACATTTTCCTAGAGCGTGAGAAAAGCAGATCTTGTATCAACACAAATGCTCAATTTGTCATGTGTCTTAATGGGATATCCCCTTCGGAGGAGCCCAGTCCTTGAGCTTGTTCCAGCTGTTGAACCAGCATGTTATGAAATACCATTTTTTTAAAACAAACAAACACAAAACTGTGTGTTTCCATGCATTCATATATTCACTATAATGTTTTTCAAATGGACCTCCAGGGCAGCACCTTGGTGGGAAAACATCTGCTTTTGCACATGGACCTCTAATGGTACGAAATCCATGGCTTGGAAAGTCCTTCTGATAATGGGGGAAGCTCTAAAGCCCACAAGAGTCAATTGTTGGGTGCTGCAGGGGAATGACTCCTGTGTAAATTGAAGCATCAATATGAGAGCTAATATATTTTTAAGGCCAGAAAGATTGTCTCCATCTCACAACTGTGGATTGTGTCCCCTTTGAGAGCCAAAAAAAGATTCAAAGTATAGTGGGCTGTGAACTTTTATTAATAACCTCATAAGGTGGTTTTAAAAAAAAACCCAAAAAGCCAAAAACCAAATAACCCTTGCCAATTATTGTGAAAAACAAGATAAAAATAAAAATCAATAAAGTTAAGTGGTTGCATACACCTTCTCTTTCTTACTCAAGTGCTGATTGTGAAATTTTACCCATTGTTTCAGCCTGCAGTGGGTTTTATGAAGACAGGTGAGCCATGAAGCAAATCAAGCTTTCAGAAAGTTTGATAAACTCTGCCTTTTTTAATCACCTGGCATAGCTCTGGATGTAAAATTTACACAGAATGCAGTTTGTAGGTTCAGGGACTAAGTAATCATTTTTCCAGAGCTGTAGAGCAAGCCCAAGAGAGCTGTTAGACATGCTAAAATAAATAAATATTGAGCCCAAGGGAGAGATGAGTATGTAATTACATGAGGTCTGGCTTTTGTGCCCTCTCAGAAAGTTAATTTAAACTTTGGTTAGCTGAAAGCTCTCTGCAAGAGGCAGCACCAGAACTGGTGAATTTGTTTGGTGTGGCATTTTTATCTGTCTGCTTTCTGACTGAAATCCATGGGGATGAGGAAACAACATGCTTTGGAGGGGGAGGCATTGTGGGGTTTAACCAACAGGTGGGACCATGAATGACAGGAAAGAGAACGAGAATAAAAAGCTGCTTCTTCAACTATTTTAACGTTTCTGTTTGCACAGCAATTTTTGGTTGGTTGGTGTTCTGCTTGTTTTTGTTCGGTGCTGCTTCACATCCTCATGCTTGGGAAAAGATGAACATGGGGTAGCTGGGGAGAGTCAGGCTTCAAACATGCTCAGCTAACAAAGACAAGCCAGTGGCATGATACAAGTGTTGAGGATAAAAACAAAAAGCACTTACTAGAGATGAACTGTGGGGCAGGTCCTGGGAGATGTGTTTTACCTGGTTACTCTTTACTCTGTCTCACATCACTGTGAGCTCTCTTACCTTGGGAATCCCACGTGCTTCAGTGGGGTTGCCCTGATCTCAAATTCAGTAGCACATAGGGTGGATATAAAACTCACTGGATGTTTTATTTTCAGTCTCTTTGTTTTTAAAGTTTTTAAAGGTTTTAGATGTACTTGGCAATGTACAAAGTGATTCCTCATAAATCTTATTAAAATCTTCTGATTGCAGAAGTTAACCCAGAGCTGAAAATATGAGTAGAGAATTCAGGGTTTCCTTTCTTTTTTTTTCCTTGCTGTTTTAAATCCCTCTACCTTTGCAGTACCCAAGGATGGTTCAGGCACCCACAGGAGCCTGGTTGTGTTCTTTGGTCACTCCCTCCGCTTCTGTTCAGCCTTCCATTCTTTTTATATTTTGTCTGCTTGAGGCAAGTAGCAGCTGTAGCTTTAGCCCAGTGTGGAGGAGGTGGCAGTTTCTGTATATTGGATGTATAAATACTTGTGATCACTTCCCTAAACATTACAGCCAGCTATGAGTAACTGGTGTCGTGACTCACTGCTGCTGTAGCTTTTGAAGCCGTGCCCAGGTCTCTGCATCACAGCACAGCAGAGCTTGGCTGGCACAGGAGCAGCGTCCTTGGGGCAGGGAGCCACCACTGCCCTGGGCACCTCTGCTGTGGCTGGGATGCCTTAAGTTTTAGCTTTTATATTTTTCAGATCCTTTACTGCATGAGTCCGTAACTCTGAACTCCACATAGAGTGTTAGTAAACTCTCTTCCCAGTTTGGTAAGACAAAACAATCCTTCCCGGTTTGAGATCCAAGGACATCCTATAGCATCAGGCCCTGAAAAGAATTAAAGAAGTGAATTGGGGGGGAGCAAACTGGGGGTAAATGACTTCATTACCTGAAGCTGTAATTGGACAATTAACCCCTGATATGCAAATAGACCAAATTTATAATTGTTTGAAAAACTCATGACTGTCATCCACCTGGGATGTAGCCTCTGGGAGGCTCTGACTGCCCAAGGTGTATCTGTTGAAGGCCTTTAATAAATACCCACTTTATTCTATAACTCTGTCTAACCTCTGTTCTAGGTAGCCCCTCCAAGGCATTAGCTGCACACTGGGGTTTGGGATTTCACTGGAGCNATTAGTTGCGGTGGGGTTTGGGATTTCACTGGAGCTCCTTGGGCTTAGACCAAGGATAACAATAAACCAGATCTTTCTGGGCAGTGCTCCCTCTGCTCCGGTCTAGGAGGGGTTACACACAGCACACACAGCCCAGGGCTGGGAGCTGGGGTGGCTGGCAGGGAGGAGATGTCCCCCCAGGCCACCAGGAACAGCCTGGTGATGTGGCTTAGGAAAGCTGCAGCATTTCTTGAGATATTTAAGTTCAGTGGGTAAGCACTGGGTCATCCTTCAAATGTACCACATACAGCGGTGTGCAGATGGAGTTTCGCCAGGCTGATGTTATTTTGTTCCTTATGCTAATCCCATTTATCTTCTGGACAACAGAGCCTTGCAATCCTACACAGCCTTTAGAATCCCAGCTTCCGAGAATGTTGTACAGGGTTTGCCCATTATTTTTTGCTTTAAGCTGCTCAGGTTTGGAGATTGTCCAGAGGTGTTCTGGTAATTTTGGATATGAATGTTCTGTACCAACAAAAGAGAAAAGGACGGTGAATCTGCCTTTCTCTTTCAGCTACTAAAGAAAGTGGCAACAGTCCAGTACCTCAGCAATGATACTCAGAGGAGGATGTTATTTTTACCTTTTTGCATTTGCAGAATTGCTTTGGCTTTTGGAGGAGGTAGCTAAGTCATTGTAAGTAAGGACCTCAGAACCAAACTGTACTTCTTATACTATGTCCTTTGTCCCTATGACCATTTTTGGGTTATTGCTCATGAGGTTTCTTTTTAGTATTTAGGTCTGTTTTTAGTGCCTTTGACTGCTAATGAAACTACTTTAACACCTACTACAGTAGATTTTAACCTTAGGCTTGAACACATCCTAAATCACAGCAAAATATGAAAAAAACTTGGTAATAACCCTGTATCTCATCAGGACTATGCAACAAAGCTGTGGGACATGGCTTATTTTGCATTTTATAGTGCAGTAAATAATTTGAAGTTGCTCTGAGGGGATGACAAAACCTGAGGAGATGCTTATGCTGTAAAGATACTCTCTTGCAGCTATTTGGTGCAGCTGCTCACTGTTGCTCTTGAAGGCAACCCCTGCCCTTGGAGGTCACCCCACAAACCCACGTGGTGCCACACTGCTATTCCCCAGGTTTCAACCACAGAACCTTGGGGGGGATTTTGGCACCCAAGTGCCAAAGACACCTAAGCAAACCCTGGTCTTAGAGCATTAGTTATTAAATTATCTCTTCTACTCTGTATGTGAACACTCAGGACTGCAGAAGCTGAAAAGAGCGTGTTTTTCTACCCAGATGCTCCTGGCCCTGATTAGTACACGGCTGTTAAAGTCTGGCCTGAATTGGCAGATTTTTAAGGCATTAATCCTGTAGCCTGATAATGCTCTTGGATCTTTCTGCATACCTTCCTTGTTTTTGTAAGTGGAGATTTTGACAGAGGTCTTACATTGGGTGTTAGGCTTTGATAGTGCCTCCTTCACCTGAAAAACAGCATCAGGTTAAATTCAGGGTGACTCTACTGAGTTGCATAAAACCTTCCTTTTAAAATGCACTTCTTCCACGAGGCACTGAACTTCCAAACACTGTACACAGACACAAAGTATGGGGGGTTATAAGTCTCGACATAATCACTGTACGTAACTGTGTAGAAATAAGGGCAGCTCAAAATGTGTCCTTCCATGTACTGTTTGTGACTGCTCAGTATTGCTTCTGCTTCACTTACAGCGAAATCTCTCTGGGGAAGAGGCAGTGTCTTCTGGTTTTTCCACTGTAGGAAGCACAGCACTGGGGTCTGTAAATAATAACAGTTTGCCTTTCACCTTTCCATTCCCTTGCAAATAAATAATGGTACTGCTGTCTTTGCAGTATTCTTTATATTAAGCATAGGGAAAATTAGCATTATTTAGAGAAAGGTAAATTGTAGCATAAGGGTGTAATATATTTCGTGTGGAAGACCACTTCAGTTGTTCCTGTTTCTGGTTTCTAATGAAGGCAGACTAGATTTACAGCTAGTGATTGATGGTTAATAGAAAACTATTGCAGAAATCCTGTGGTTAAAGTGTACAATTTGCATAGATCTCTCTGGACACTTTCCAGGTTTTCACTTTAGAAGGCAGTATTACTTCTCTAAAATTCATTTCTCCTGGCATCCCTCATTAGAACATAACAAGGTGCTTTGCAGCAAATATCACTCCACAAGCTCATGACCACTATGAAATTGTGCAGCAAGCACATGAGTTTGGCTCCAGGGGCTGGTGGTGGCTGCAGCAGGGTGCTGATGTGGGTATGTGGTGATGCCCTGCCTGGACTTTGCCTGCTTGTTATCATTACCTTCATGACACCTCCAGCAAAGCTCCTCCCCTGCAGAGGGGAAGCCCTGGCTCTGCTTGGGGATTCCCCCTGCCCTTCCCTGAGCTTTATGGGCTACTGCTTATAGGGAAATTCTAAGCCTGTAAGGCCTTTGTGTCAAATGCCTGGGATGAATATGAAAGCAAATGGCCGAATGATGAGCTTGTGTTTTCAGGCTTCTGCAGGGGCCTTGAGAGTTAAAGAGGGCTGATATATAAGTGATGTATCTGCCCCTTTCATGTACACATGTTTAGCTTTAGAGATTTTTAGATTTTGACCAAATGATGATACACCCTGTATGGGCAATACTTGAAATACTGAGAAAGTATTAGCTCGTTTCCTTTTGCAACGATGCTGGAGATGGGTGGCCAAAATATCCTTTTGCACGTGGAATTTCTGCCTTATCAGAGAGGGTAAAACCTCAGGCAGTCAGACTGGGACTTTGGAAAGCTGATCTGGAGCTCATGGGACTTAATGCAGTTCCTGCAGAATGGCATACACTGCACAGAGAGATATTCCCAATGCCAACTTCAGGTATTTTACACAGGCCAGCCTGTGTTTGTTCTTGCTCTCTAGGTTCTGGTCTGTCCCCATCACTGATGTAAGGAGATTAGCCTCCTAAGATAGCCAGGGTAGATATTTATACAAGTAATGGTACTGTGTCTTCATCCTGTGTTTAATGTGCCGTGCTTTCACTTGAACTTTCTTACCTGTGAGAATGAGGAGTAACATGGAAATCTCTTCTCAGTAGGTTCCGTGTACGCTGTGTAATGTGGCTTGCACAGTAATTTAAATATAAGTGTAAATTTGGACTCCCAGGCATAATGGCTTTTGAAATCCTGAAATTGCTGCATTTCTACCCACACAGAGCAATCCAAACCCCCTTGGTTTGGAGAAGACTCCTTGAGGTGTTAATCCAGGGGCTCTGTGAAGCTGCATATAAAAAGTTTTCTTGTTAATTACCTCCAGTCTGACCCCTAAAGATCCTCATTCCATCTTCCAGAAAGTAACTTATTCACTGTGATAGAGAAGAGCAGCCTCAACATCCAGTCCCAAACTGCTGAGGCTGCACAGGAGAGTCCTTTTGCTGAATACTCTGAGGTGACTTGAGCCACTGAACAGACTTTGAGTTAAACAGACTGTCTTGTTTTAAAATATCAGTCCAAATGAACTCTTTCTTTTCACCCAAGAGCAATCTCTCCTCACTGGCTCTATGTTATATCCACAAGCATTCATGGCAGCTACACAAAGCAGGAGAGAGGTATTTCACTTTGAATTCTTGGAACAAATGTTGGGAATCAGTGCTTGCAGCTCATAAATAAAATAGTTTTATTTTATATGCAACTTTATTCATTGGATCAAATGTCTGAAAAACATGTGAGAAAGGTAACTGGTGGCACATACCAGCTTTCTGGGGGAAATTTCCATTAAGGTGAATGACCACATAAAAATCACAGAGGAGGAAAGAAACCAAGAGAGCTAAGAAGTGACAGGAGCGAGGTTTTTTGAAGAAAGTTCGGAAGCAGTTGTAGGATTGACGTGGCTGACAGATAAGAGGGCTCTTCCAGACAGCAGAGGTAGGCGATGGGAGATGCACTGCCATGAATAATGTTAAAATAATCTGAAGGGACAGCACAGGGAGTGGTGAGAGTTGAACTGGGAGAGGAAGAAACGTGCTTTGCATTGAAAACAGTGACCCAACTTCCACTGAGCAAACGGGAGCTTCCTGCATGTGCCCAGAAGGTGATTTGTCAGCTACCTCTGATCAGCAGGGGAGAAAACACTGTGAAATACACAACTCTGTGCTGATACTTCTGCTTTTCTGCATTGCTAAAGCTGTGTGATACAGATGGAGAGGAGCTGGTGGCCTTTCAAAGGGCACCTCTTTTTCAGGGTAGTCTCACTGCTGGTCACTAGTTGGCCGTACACAGCTATGACAGAAGCACACACACGATAATACCAGAGATCAAATTCAGATGTGTCAGGGAGGATAAAACAAATCACTCCCCTGTTTCTTCCATCCATGAGTTGGGCAGCAATGAATAAAAAACCCCGGGTGTCAGGCACAAACCAAACGAGCTGTAGTGGTTTTTTTCCTTTCCTTTATGCATGGCTAACTCCCAATTTTCAAGTATCAAAATGCAGTTTCTAGTGCACAGGATGGTATTTTTTTGCTGCTATAAAACTTATAGTGAACTATTAAAGTGCAGCAGCTGCAGCATTTCATCCCTGAGCAGCCCACACCTCAGTGTTGGGTGAAGTGACCTGGAAAGAGAATGTGTACTTTATCTTGTTAAATTCATAAAACACTAAGATGTTTTTTGAGAGCTGAAGTGCTACATAAGTGCAGGATCTGATTATTTTGGGAAAGATGCTGTGGCAAGTGATATGATGTATATTAGCTCACCTGAGGGCAAAGTGGACTTCTTAAGGGAAAAGAATCTGTGCAGGAGACCTTGGCGTTGGTGCTGTGGGCAGAGGTCCTTCTGTAAAACACCTGAAATGATGATTGTGCTAAATGAAGTGCTAACCCTTGGCTGATGCACATGCACAGCTGCTCCTGGAAAACAAGCTCGCTCCCTGCAGAAGAACAACAGTACTTCATTTAGTCATTTCCCCTCCTAAAACTCTCTGCTCCATCCAGAGCCCAGATGAAATGGTAATTCCCATAGGTAAATCTGCAGTGTGTTTCTTATTTTTGTGTATCTCTTCCTCTTCTCCCTTTCTGGCTGTTTGCAACTAGATGTGACATGTGAGTGAAATGCTGCCTTAGCAGACTGGAGCATCCTGTGTTCTGCTGGGTTTGCCAGGCTGGTTTTAGCTCTGCTTGTGCCTATGTGATAATGCAGTGGGGTGGCAGTTTTTGTGCTTGCCTGAAATTGAGTTTTAGAGACTCCTCCTCAATTAAACCATTTTATTCACTTCAGCACTGGGGTTGTTTTGTTTTGTTTTGTTGTTGTTGTGGTTTTTTGGGTTTTGGGGTTTTTTAATTGAAAATGCTTTGGTATGGGAGATACCCTTTTAGATTAGGGTGAGAAAAACTTTCCTCCCATGGGCCTTTGCAGACACCTCAGTATTTCTTAGGTTTCATTTTTTCATTGGTTTGTTAAGTTTGTGTCACCCTGTTGCCATATATGCCCACCTCCCAGAATGTTCTTCCTTCCCTTGGACCCCATTGACTCATTTTTGACGCAGTACCACACCCCTGTGATCCTATTAGTCCCCCTGGTTCCTGGCCACCCCTCTGCACCACTTCTCTCCATCCCTATTGAACCCTGACCCTCAAGACCACCCCTTTATCTGGTATATAACCCTGGATCTTCGGCCCCATTTTGGTTCTCAACCAGTTTAATTTAGTTTATGAGGCTCTTTTGAATATTTAAAGCTTAAGTTCTCTTTCCCAGATTTTACATTCCGCCCTCCCCGCGTCCCTAATCCCACAACCCCTGAGAACGGGATGGGAAATGGAATCTACCAAAGCAACACTTTGGTTTTAAGGCTGTTGTCTAACTGGCAGGAACAGAATGGCACTTCCAGCTAGGAGAGGAGAATATCCAGATTTTTTGGCTCAATGAGTTGCACCTAGGAGCTTTTCAGAAAATTGCACTTATTTCCTTCTAACGTCCAAAGCAGTGCGCTTTGTGCTGACACATAGCTTGAAATGGAGCTGAATAGTACCAGATGTTGGTGTGCATTATTATTAATTGTTTGTATGACAACAGCACTTGGTGGCCTGGTTCAGAGGGGGTGGTGCTGTGTGAGGCTCTGCCACAATGAAGGAGGCACCTGGGACCTCACCTGCTGAGGAATGACAAGGGACAGAGAAATCTCAAGATGTGACTTGCCCAAGTCCTCAGCAGGACTGGGAACAGAAACCAGTACTCATGAGACTCGATAGAAGCAGTAGGTAGGTGATAGCAGTTTTGTCCCTTAATCTCAGTGTAGTGCACTGGTTTATAGGTTTATAAGGTGACCAATCAGTTTGATCCTCTTTAGAGGTTCAATATCTTTAATCTCAGTGTCTGGGAGTTTATGGGGAAAGCTGGAAATGGAACAGGAAAGTGACAGTCACTTGAATTTGTCCTAATCCCACAGGTTACAGTAAATCAGTGGTGGAAGCATATTGCCTGTCATGGTGCCATGCATGACTGGTCAGCTCTGTCCTTCAAATGCTGTTAATTTCAGGCTGGTTAATCTATATTCCTGTGTGTTGAACACAAAGCAGTGCTGGCTGAGGGATTAGGGAAGAATTAAGTATTTGTTCTCTAATCCTGAATGTTTATAAATCAGTATTAATTACTTAAGGTGCTTTTAGAGAGTTTACATCCTAGTTCTTCTAATAATTTCATGATCCATCTGGCTAATAAAAATACTTAATTACAAGAGAAGAAATAAAATCTGTGGCTGGGAAGTGTAAGCATGCAGATCCTTTGCTTAATTGGGACTAATTGCTGTTATTATGGATTCTGATAAGTTAAAATTAATAGTTGGGGTAGCCACATCCCACATCACTGTCTGTAAACATGCTGCAGAGATTGGGCCCAGTCCTGGGAGACAGAAAAAAGCTGAACCCAGGCCAGTGGAGCCCTTCTCGTTTCTAAGAGTAAATTTATGCCTTTGATGCTTTTAAAGGGTGTGTGGGGATTTTGGGGGTGGCAGTTTGGGGCTGGGGTTTGTGAGAGACTGGAAAGATTGATGTCTCGAGACGCTCGGAGGCCCACATGTTGTGGGGAGGGGGCAGGTTTGGTTTTTTGGGGGACGGAGTGTTGAGTGATGAGCACAGGAACAGTGATGGGAATTGAGCATCCTGCAGGATTTGTCTGGCTGTGGCACCCCAGGCACTGTGCTCTGGTGCAGCAGTGCTGAGGAATGGGGTGTGTGGGCAAAGACAGGCATTGTCTTCAAAGGATCATCTTTCCACTGATAAGGACAATGGTCTCAAAGGAAAGAAAAGGGGGTTTGACTGGAGCAGGAAATCTTGCACTAGGCATTAGCAGGGCTATTGATTGCCCTAGATTCAGCATTTAATCCTTCCTTTAATCACAAATCAATTCAACTGTGTCTTTGAGGTTTTAAAACTTTTCCTCCAAATGCTTCAGCCTTCAGAAGAGCAGTGTATCCTGTGCAGGGCTTGGGGGTCCCACAGCCCACCAGCACCCTGACATTGCTGCCACTTTGGGGCAACCAGGAAAGGGGGGCAAGTGAATCTCTCAGGCCCTGCTATGTTTATATCTTTATCTTGGAAGGGAGGCCTTACTAATACTTTGTCTCCTAAAGTCTTTAGTCAACTTGGAATTTTGCTAGAAAGAGAGTTTATTTTTCCTTCCTTTGATCTGTGTGCAGTTCACAAATAGATCATCTGACAGGGGTTACGCTCCTGTCTGCCTAACACTCAGTTTTCTGTATTGGACTCAAACACTCAATTTTCTGTATTGGACTCATGGACTCATTTAAGTTGGAAAAGACCTCTAAAATCATCAAGTTCAACCCAGCACTGCCAAGCCTTCCACTGAGCCCTGTCCCTAAGCAGCACGTCCCTTGCTTTTAGCCCTAAAACTCAGCTTTTGGGCCTGCTGAGAAATAAAAAGACTGGAAAATTTCATGGATATGTGTGAATGAACATGGCATACCACTGTGATTCCATCAGCCCCCTGTTTGATGCTGCCCCTGCCTTTCTTGTCATTAGGACAGGTCCATTGTCATTTACAGGTCTGGCTGAGCCTGGGTCCCTGTGTGCATCCTGCTGGCTGCACATCTGCCACCAGCACAACACCCTCAGGTTTTTAGGGTGCAGTGCCTCAGCCTGCTGATAGCTGGCTTTTAGGATCCTGCTTCCAGTGGGTCACTTAGCCAGCAGTCATTGCTCACACCAGCTGAAATGGAAGGGACTTGGTTGTGCATATATGTCACAGAAGTGCTTTTTAGCAGCTAAATAATAATCTCCACACAAAAGAGATAGCAAAAGGGTCTGAGAGAGCAAAGAATTTGAAAGCTTTGGTGCTTCTTGTTATTAATTAAATGTGTTTTGTCATAATGGTTTAGGGTATAATTTGCCTGGAAGAGCATTATGCAAAGAATGAACTGAAGCTCAAGGCTTCTGAATTGAATGACATGTTTTTATAATTTATTTTTCAATTACAGCTAATTTTTTCTCTTGAACTGTTGGAGTTGCTCAGTGGGACAGCTGGATTGATGGCCAAAGCTCCATGTTTACAGCAGTAGACACAACTACTTGGGGGTGTGACTGCCTTCCATCACTCATGCTTTTTGTGATCATTGTACCACCAGTCTCATTTGAGGCCTCTT
Source organism: Hylia prasina (assembly GCA_013397195.1). NCBI lineage: Eukaryota > Metazoa > Chordata > Aves > Passeriformes > Sylviidae > Hylia > Hylia prasina. The sequence continues at coordinate 372,242 of VYXD01001537.1, forward strand.
CAGGCCTCCTTCTATATATTAGTTTCTCCTGAGGAGTTTTTAATCACTCTTTTCTGCGATGGTGAAATGTATCAGCCTACCTGCAGAAAGAGGCAGGGGAAGAAGGGAATGTGATGACTGTGGGTGCTTAAAGGTGCTGGCAATAGCACATTACTCAAAAGCAGGATGGCCACTGCTGACGTAGAATTGCCCCACTGTAGTAAAACTCAAAAATTTCACACTGCTTCATGTCATTGTGTTCATGTTTATACCACATCTCTTTGGTGAATAATTTATCAGCTGCTTGTAAAATCTCCCTCTAGTCTCTGTCACCACAGTAGCAGGCACCCTGTTTATTGGGCAAACAGGAGCGTTCTTAGTAAAATTATACTGGAGATAACCTGTCACTGGAAGAATTATAGGTGGGTTTGGGGGACTTTTCCAGGTGCTCTTTTTTGCTGGAATTTGGACTTCTGTCCTTCAGTTACAAAGCAAGATCTTAGCTCATGGTCCATGTTCCCTGAGAATCAAAGGCCTCACGGGGACTGTAGCGTTACTTTTGGTTTACTTCTTTTCTGGTTTAGTTTTAAAGAAGATCATAATCTAGCCCATAAATGTCAGTCTTGACATCACTGAACATATCCCAGCATTTTCTCATTTTCCACTTTTCTGACAATTGTGCCTGTACTTGGCATATCACAGTGGCTGGCACCGGGGACACCTCACTATGGTACATCCAAGTTGGGAGTGAATGTTTTTGGACATGGGGAAGTTTTTTTTTTACTTGGCATGGGACTTTGTTTCCGTTTCATTGGGGTTTTTTATCCAGAAAATATATATTTTTTTTACATACTTATGTTCCCACTAGGTGTTGCTGACTCAAACCCTGAACCCCTGAGAAGGGGATTCTTTCAGTACCTAACCCTGAGTCAGGATCAACAGGATTTGGTCATGGCTGTTGTGAGTTTGATACTGTCTAATCCCAAATGTTCCTGCCAGCACAGTCACCTCACCAGGGTAATTTTAAGAAATACCAAATTGACCCTAAATATTCTCACGTAGGTCAAGGCTTTACATTCAGTAATGGTTTGTCATTTTCCTCCAGTATTGGTTTGATTTTGGACAGGTTGCTGGAGGAGAAAGTGGGTTCTGAGGATAGGCAATTCCTGACATAAAACTGAACACACAAGATGTAAAAAAGAAACCATCTTTAGCAATTAACCAAAGAAAGAATGTGAAAGGTAATGACTGCTGGAAGGTATGAAAGGCTAGTTTTCAGCTGCTGGATTACTCTACTAGCATGTGGCACCGTGAGAGAAGCAATGTGATATATGAAAATAAAAACATTGACTAGCTGAGCTGGAGACTTCACTTGTGAAGCAGAAAGCTAAGGGCGCCAAATCCTGTTAAATTTTAATGAGATTTTAGATACAACTCCTCGTGTGTCACTGCTTGAAAAACTACACTTGAGACTGATAACAGCTGAGAGCCTGTGAGTTGACACCTGCAACCAGCATGTGGCCAGCAGAGCTGAAATGTTGGCCCCTCTGGAAGGCGCTTTGGTCAGGAGTGGTGGGAAGCAGTTCCTGTGGCTGAGCCATCAAAGCTGCTCTGCAGTTGCCTTTGCTGCCTCTGAGCTTTGTGAGGGCACGTGGGGCCTTCACCATGAGAAGGGGAGGAGTGGCAGAGCTGCTCTCCTTCCCCAGCCACCACTGTCTGCCAGCCCTCTGTTCCACAGCTGCCCTGGAGCAGAGTGGGAAGGAGGTGTGGAACCCTATTGTACGTGAACAGAAGAGTGAAACTTTGGGGTTTGTTTTACTGCTGGTTTCATAGCTTGGCCAACAGCTGATAATTCAGGTTTTGTTCTTGTTTAGGCGGGGTGGAGAGGTGTGATTGTGTACACCTCCTTTTCCTTTTTGGGCATGTTTTCTTAAGGGGATGCTGTTTTTGTACCAGGCCCATCCCTTTTTCTGGTGGTTGCAGGAGGTGAAACGTTCTTCAGTCTTCAGGTATAACAAGTAGCATAATAACAACATCATTCAAGTGGATGGGATTTGTGAAAACACCTCTATTTTTAATAAGTTTTGCAAGCAGGCTTTTATGAGGACTGAGAGGAAGGAGAAGGGGCATAAGAAAGCTAAACAATCTCAAAACATGACTTTAAGATCTTTAAAGTACCAGTACTTATTAATTCCTTTGGCATGTATTAGAATAATATTAATCCTGATGAGCTGAATTGGTATTAGAGCAGATGTCATAAGCACTTCTACAGGCATTCAGCTGTAGTTCAGCATCAATTAAATAGACCATTATTTAACAGTGTCATTTTAATACATTAAATTTCCCAGTGTGTCCTCAGGCAGTTGCTGGAGCTGCTGTTAGCTTCTCTTATCACTCTCCATTTTTCTTTCTAGCTGTTGCTCCTGCTGTCCTTTCCTTGAAAGCTTCCTTGAAGCACACACTTGCTGCAGCCACAAGGCTCCTCAGGGTGCTTGGCAGTGCAGTCCCACGTTCTGCTCAGCCTAATTTAGCTGCAGGAAGCTGCTGCAAGGGACAGTCTTGCCTTTTTCCACACCCCCTCCTGATACTCTTTGCCCATCTAACACTTTCAGAGGTAGGATTTTGAAACGTAGTGGGGTTTTTTGTCAGTTTTGTGACCTTGAACTCATCCTCTGAACCTCACAGCTGCTGATGTGTGCAGTGCCGAGCTCCTGGTTGTGTAGGCAGCACACAGGAACATTTGCTCATTTGTGGCATTTGTTGCTGTCCCTGCTTGGAGCTGTGTGGAGATGCTGGTTTGGATGCTGGCAGCTCTCTAGCCACGCGAGCACCCTGCCTTAAGGGACTTCATGGCCTTGTCACAGTGCTGTGACAAAACAGCTGCTTGTTCAGGAGCTGCCAGGGGAATGCCTGTGCCTCCAGCTGCACAGCAGGCATGGGCATTGCTCATTTTATTTCCCCATTCTTGGGGAATGCCCTGAAAACAGTTCTGCCTTCAAAAATTAACTCTTACGGTGTAAAGTGCCCAGTACAGTAAAGCATTTCTATACATTTCTGTAGCACAAATTAACATGAAGGATCTGATACTGGAGAGTGGAACAACCTTTTCCCCCATGTAACGTGTAGGAACTAACCTGCAGTCAGTCACTGTTATGAAGCAGAAGTAGCCCAGTGGTTTTCAGGAGTGGTTTGGGAAGTGCTGATAGGTGTTTTCATCTCAAGGAGCAGCAGCTGCTGCCTTGCTCTTTCCCCTGGTGAGGGCTGTCTCTGCTGATGCGTAGGGCAGCAGGGCCAGGATGTGCTGCAGAGGGCAGAGGGCCCTTCAGGCTCCTGCCCTGGCCTTGGATCCATCTTCCTGGGGCTCGGGATGGTTCCCAAGGAGCCTGATGAACAAGCTCCCACTGCTCTGGCAGCTCCCACCCAGCCAGTGAGCTGTATTCCAGCTCACATGCAGCATGTCAGGACAGGCAAAATTCCCATTTGTAAGGAGTGCTGTTAACAAACGCTTTCTTTAACCTCTGCCTCCAGTTTTCTAATCTCATTTCCTCCCTCTGCAAGACAAATCTGTGTGTCCTCTGCAAATGACCTTTAGGATCTACATTAGTGCCTGCCAAAGGCAGGGAAATGGCTCTGTGGAAGCAGCAGCCTTTCAGTCTGTCCCTCACCCATGGGGACAGGCCTCTCTGTGTCTCTCTTGTCTGGAGCAGTGTTTCTGTTTGCATTGTTCTGTCATGATACAGAGACACCTCTTTGGACTTAAGAGTTTTATGGTATCTCTTCCCCCAGCTTTATGGTCTTTGCAGCCTTTGTGCTCTTTCTGAGTGTGCCAGCCAAAGGCCATAAGGAGGGCTAGGCTGGCTGGGGAGGTAATAACTCCTGTTAAAACCAGCTGGTTTTAAGCTAGACAAGCTAGGTCCTAGCCCTTTCCTGGACAGAAAGCAAGAGTTCCTCACCTGCTCCTCACCTCCTCACGCTCATTGTTACTACATTAAACAGTTTTTCTGCAGACCAACAGAGGCTTGAGTGTGAGCAGATCATGGCAAATTTAAAATTTCTGAAACAGTTGGCAAATCGCTATCAAAACTTTGTGAGTTCAGCAGAGCCACCAAAGTCACTGAATTCTTATAGGTCCTGCATTGTGGTGTATTTTTAATTTTGTACAAGATGCTTTTGAGAGATTGGTGTGGATTCGAGCAAATGACTGAAGAGCTCTGAAGTCATTGTAGAGCATGGAAATGTGCATTTACTAATGGGAGAACATTTACCACCAAGCATCCACATCATTTTATTCCTTTCAGTAATAAACCTCATGGGAGAGCAATCAAACAAATCTGTAAATGAAAATTTATAACTCCATTAAGTCTCTGATTTTTAATTGCAGTGAAGATGATGGGGTTTATGTCACAATTGGATTTTCCCCAAACACTCCCCAGTTCCCTCCCTGGTCCCAGATACACAGGCACTAATTGTAGGTCTCCCTCCTTCTCCTGTTCCACAAGCACTTTTCTCTTAAACTAGATCACAGTAAATAGCATTCTTAATTTGTACTTAGCTTAATTTATGGCTTCAGTTTTAGACTGTAAGGAAGACCTATGGCCGTGAAGTTTGTCATTTTCCATCAGTCTGATAATGATACCTCTCCCTACGGTGTATTCCTGCATTTAGTTATGTTTCACTTAGGGCTAGTGTTACGATTTTTGCGTGATCTTTTTTTTTTTCCTTTTAAGCAATCAGAATTCTTTAAAGTGTTTTTCAAGTGTTCTTTAGCAAAGCAGATGATTGGTACATCCTGATGATTTTGTTCACTCTTTTCTCCGTCTGTCCCTGTTGGACGTCGGTTCTGTTGGACACTGTTTAACCTCAGGGCTGTTCATCAGGCTGAGGCTTTGATGTGCCATCTGGCTGACACATTTGACTGTGCTTTCTGCACAGTGATGTGGCCTGAGATGCCTTAAAAATGATGGCCTTTTGTGTTGTTTTGCATGGATATCTAATCAGTCATTAAGTGATTAAACCCTTGTGACCAGTGCAATGGGTTTTATTTATGCACTTCTCCTTGGCTTTCACACAAGCTTCTGTGATGTGTTTGCTGAAGTATTTTAGAGTTTTTTTGCAGCCCAGTGGTGTCATCCCTCCATCTCCCTGCCTCTGAGGTTCCTCCTCTTGGACCTGTGTAGCCAAAAACGGGCTGACGTCACACCTTGTGAAGATTTCATTGCAGAACAGTCATTACCTTCCACCTTGTGTCTTTGTGCACATCAAAGAGCTGCAAGTCCCAGCAAGCAAGGTCCCAGGGAGTGAGGTTTGGTTCAAGGCTCACATAAAGGCAAATTGGCAGGTCCAGTTGGTTTTCTTTTGCAGATTGAATCAGGAGTCTCAGGACATGGAACCGGAGCAGCCACTGCCCTTGACTGACTCACTTGGACCCAGCTGCTTCTGGGCTTCTTGCTGCAGCCTGGAGGGGCTAGAACAGGAGCTGCCAGTGTAACTCCTGCTTTCTGAGGACAGAAAATGGACAGAGTGGAACCCTGGGAGCTGACATTAACACCAAGATCCCCCATGACAGTGACTGCCCTGACTGTAACCATTGGTTATGGCTTTCAGAAATCCTGAGGTAGCACGAGGGATCGAGAGGTCAAACCCAGGCATTTATGAGGAAAAAGAGTGTGAGGAAGTCAGTGTTTTATATAAATAAGTCACTACCTAAGGCATGGGGTGCAGAATTAAGGGATTTTCTGGTCTTGTTGTTCGAAAGCAGAGTTGATCTTCTCTTCCATTTCTGATACGTGTAGTCAGTTGGGATGTTATTTATTTATTTTGACATTGAGCACAGGCTGTAATGCTCCCTGGAGATGTTCAGCTGTCTCTTGATTTGCTCAGGTTTGGATATTGCTGTCACTGTGGTTTCTGAGTACCTTCCAACCACGTGTTAAGCAATATGATTTAGCATATGTCTCATTTAACATCTTCTCTGATCCTTCAGGATGATACTGGTTTGGATATGTTCTGCTAGTTAAGCTTTTTTTTTAATTTCTCATTTTTAATGAGGTACAGATGTGGCCATTTAAGCCAGCTGAATTTGACAGGTGCCTCCACAATGTCAGTCTTTGCTGTGCATTTGGAGAATCCCTATTCCTAACGGTCAATCCCAAGGGATGCCAAATGTCCACAGCTCCTTAACTTCAAAAACAAACAGTAGGCGCTTGACTCTCAAATTCAGTTCCCAAACTTTACATCACCCCACAGCAAAGTTGTTGAGGTGCTTTCATTATGCAACATTCATGATATGTAAAACTCATGTTGTTCTGGGGCCTCGTTACAGTTCATTGAGATGAAACCAGCTGTGAGTTTTTACCTTTGAAGGACTCCTGGGATGCCTGTTCTATTCACCAAATGCACTAATGTTGTACTTCTCTCATTTTGTAAACAGTGCTGTAACAGGGACTGCAGCTTGACAATGCTGGGGACAAGGAGCTGTGTCGTGGTCCTGTCTGGGTCTCAGTTCAGCTGTATGCTTATGTTGTTCTCTTCACAACAGTCCAACAGCTTTCAGAGTTCAGCTGTTGGAACTTCTGCAAACAGAAACAGGCATAAACTCTGCCCAGCCCAGTGAATGATGTTTTCCTCAGCCTTCTGTATTAGAGATTGCAGAGTCTGAAGTTGTGTTTCAACTGCTGGTGTGTCAGAATAGATTATATCAGAGGAAAATAATCTCTCCCTGATAAAATTTGCTGCCTCATTGATACTCAGCTTGAAATAGAAGATTACAGGGAACTGTGCAGATCTGGACTCTGTGTTTGAACACGCTTGTAAGCAGATGTCTGTGTTGAGGGAGAGACCATGAGTGGGTGTAGGTCGCTCCACCTCTTGCTGGCTATTGCGATATGGAGGTTGCACCTTGTTAATTTAGGGAAGATCACTGAGTTGTTGGCTCTCTGGGGTTGTTCTTGCACCAGCTGAGTCTGATCCTTGTTACAGAGTCAGCATCACTGCCATGTCTTCTCTCCAAGGTCCCTGCAGTCATTCCTGCACCTGTTACTTACTGAGGAAATAGGCGGTGCTTGGCCCCAGTCAGCACCTGAGACTGGGCTGGTTCCTGCCAGGAGCAGGGAGGAGGGCTGGGGAATGGAGACGTGCTCAGGGGAACAGCACGGGCACACAGGGTGCTGGGGTGAAAGCCTGGGGGTCTTCAGGCAAGGCTCTTCCTCAAGGATTTGCTTGGAGTCATTGAAGGAAGAAGGGGATTTGATGGGAAGCTGGTGTGTACAACACTAATGATGAGGGGCAGATGCAGTGATGGAGAGCCCGCTGATGTCTTGGTTACCTCCAAGGCCATGAGTGTGCTGTCTCAGCTCTGTAGCTGTGTAAACAGACTGAGGTTTCTCCAGAGGCAGCTTAGTTCCAGTCTGTGGTTGGTGCTTACTCACGGAGTGCTCCAGGAAGATGCTGATTTTCAGTCAGTGATTTTCCTCCTGGTTTGTGAACTAGATTGGGGTCATCATGTAAAGGCCCTGAAGATGACAGCTCATACTTAATCATGTGGACAGGTCTGGATAGCCACTAGATCTGTACCTGCTGGAGTGCTTCTCTGAGCCCATCACGTACTGACATAGAAATTAACTGAAAATGAGCTGTGGGGCGGAGAAATGCTCTTCGCTCTCACAGAAATGAAGCACAGACAAAACTCTGCAGGGAGAGGTTTTATAATTAAATAGCTAAGACTTAGCTCCTGCTGTCTTTACACAGATTAATTTATGTTTTGAAAATCTCAAATGACTTGCAGCTATTAGCTAGAAATCCCCTCCCTGGAGCTCTGACTCGCACCTTTTCTGTGTCTGTCCTGAGGTGTCTACTTAAATGCATCAGTGCATCAGCCAGACAGACACTACCTGTGGAAATGTCCAGCCACAGGGAGTTCTGCCTTTTGGTCTCTCCAGGAGTCTGGCAGAGCTCAGCTGTGTAGGCACTGAGGTGGCTCCGTGGTTAAGGCAAAAGTTCTCTGCACCACCGGGACGTGCATTCAGAAACACGTGTCATGAGAATAGAAATGCAGGGGAAGGAGAGTGACTAATTAGTCATCAACGTGCCTGGGACACCAGCACTGGCATGAAACTGTCCCAAACATGGGAGGAACCCACAGCTCCTCTTCAGGGGCTATTGGTCCCAGTTTCCTGTGTTCTCATCAGTGTTGTTAGCTGTGCATTTCACGTCAAGTCATTCAGTCTGTGTGTCCTGATTGCTCTCTTTTCAATTAGTGGGTTTAAACTGCTCAAACTCAGACACCTCTTATTTGAGTTGTGTTTGGCTTTTCCATGTGTGTGCTGGAAGTTGGTTCAGTTCTGTATTGTTAACCATGGATATGCTTTATTTTTTCAAAGGATGCAATCTAAAGCATGCACTTCAACTGTTTTGGTTTGGGTTTTTTTTCTTCTCTTTTGGTTTGGATTTCTGGTTTAGGAGATATAAAAAGATCTCGCCTCATATTTAATTGGAACATGTTTTATTTTGGAGAGGTCATGAAGTGCCATTCCCTAATATGACAACACTGTTATTAGGCAAAATTCCTGTTGCGGGTGCCTTGTTAAGGAGGCCCTTCTTTGTCAGAGTAAAGAGCAGTCATGAAAAAAGTTGTTGGGTTTTCCATAAAGTGGCAATATCCACGTGCCTGGAGGCTGGCACACAGAGCAGTGTGTTTATACACAGATTTATTTATATATGTGACTGATGGCTTGGTCACAGCCCTGCTGTGGCTGAGCTCTGAAGGGGAAATTCGTGCACTCTGCTGCTGTACACAGATCTGAGTGCTGATAAGTCATGAGGTTTCATCACAAGCCTCATGATAAGGGAGCATTTGGTTGCCAAGAGTGAGGCTTTGTGAGAAGTTTGACTCCAATTAAAAACACACAACCTCACACAATAGAAAACAAAACCTCTTCAGGATAAGGAGGAAGAGATAAAAGATACAACCCAAAGCATTAAACTCTGGAAGGCACATACAAAAGATATGTATAAACCACACAATGTTTTGGTTGTTTGGATTGTTTTTCAGTAATTTCTTTAAGTCTTGTGGTTGAGTGCTTTAGTTATTTTCAGGGTCTTGAAGGAGTGACTTTATTTTTTGAGGTTTGGGTTTGATTTTTTGGGGATCAGACTTTCTGAAATACCTGACTATGTAAAGAACCCTCTTGGTCGTCTCCACTGGACTCATTCGAGAAAAGCAGCTGAGGAATTAACACAGCCAAGCAAAAGGTTTCAAGCTGATGGGCTCAGGATTTGGTTCAGGTGCCTTTTGCCTCCTGCCCCTCTCAGGAACGTGGTTTGGAAGAACTGGCAAAAACACTCCCCTATGGCATCTCTTGCTGATTGTCTCTGTTTACTGAGTAGAGAAATTCTCATTATATTCCTTTGGTTTTGATAACTGCAATCAAGTGAGGATAATTTTGAAAAGAAAGAACAGCATTGTGCACTGCGGAACAAGTAATGATAGACTACTAGATGGGAATAATGGATGGTAGAAGAGAGTTTTTGGAAAAAAGGGATTCAAGAACTAAGTACATTTAATCAAAGCTATCTTTGAGAACTCTGTGACACAGCCTTAAATAAAAGGCATATAAAATAAGTAAGCATTTCATTTAAAAGCCCATAAAGAAATTTGAGTTGGACTTTAGATTATGTGCCTAGATGTGACATTCTCCCTTCATTCATTCAGACTTCCTTTTACTTCTGTGTCATCTTACCATGAATGCTGCTGAAGTGGGATCTGCCCACACAGCATATTGCAGCTTCAGTGCCAAAGGCAGTGTCAGAATCCATCCACTTTCTGAATTTGGTTGGGAAGTGGGGGAATCCCTTCCCTTTTGGGTAGCAGATGTTGGTCTCCTACTCTCCCGCAGCTCCGAGAAGTGAACTCTGCCTGGCTCATGTGGAGTACAACACAAAGGAAAGGATCCCCCTGCAAGCACAGGGTGAGAAATGAGCCTAAAACTTTAAACTCTCTTGAACAGCATCAGCCATAGCTCTGCTCCCAGGGTAACAAATGCCAGATCCGGTTTTTCTGTCTCCTCTCATGTTTTTTGCTCAGTTACAACCAACACCTTTGAAATGAGTGCTTTGGTCAAGAGGAGCCAATGCTTCCATCTTCAGCTGCAGGGTTCCTCTGGCTCTGAGCAGGACTTGGCAGTGTGTGTGGCTCAGGTGAGCAAGGCCACTGTCCTCACTGAAGCTCAGGAGCAGTTGGCAGTGCAGTGCTGGGGGGCTGTGTAAGAGCCTGGAAAGGAGGAGCAAGGGTTACTGGTGCTGACTAGAGATGCAGTGTTGGCCTTTTTCAAGTGCTTTGCTTCAGGTTCCTTCCCACACTGGGCACCTGGCACCCACAGGTGCTACTGGAAGAGGAGTGGATTTTAAACCATTGCTGCTTGCTGAGGTTTGTGCTGAGGCACAAACCATTGTGCTGTCCTGTGGAAGAGGTTGTACTTTGGGAAGGAGGACAGCCTCTGTAAATGAGGAGAGCGAGCAGGCTGCAGGCCAGGATAAATATTTGAGTGCTGGTCACCTGCCTCACCTGTCGTCTTCTCCTGCAGCCTGGCTGGTCCCAGCACTAGGACACTGCCTTCCCTCTTGCCACAGGGCCTGCAGGTACCTCCTTACACCACCTCTGGAGCCAGCAGTCCAGGGCAAACTCTGCTCCCAACAATGTCTGTCCCAGAGATCATCCTCCACTGGGTCCCGTGGGAAGGGCAGGGCCAAGGGAGCAGGGGGGAGCAGAGGTGCAGCCTGGCAGGCAGCAGTGGCCACCAGGACACAGGGTAACAGGAATGTGGCTTGGCACTGTCTGTGCCAGCACCTTTGCCCAGCTGCCTCTGGGCACCGGGGGCTCCCTGGGACTGGTGCCAGGCTGGAGCAGCCCTGGTGTGCTGCCGTGAGTTGTGAGTGCCAGGCACGCTGTCACATGGCTGGTGGCAGTCCCTGGTGGGTCTTTTGGCAACCTGGAAACCACTGGCTCCTTGGGTAGCCTCAGCCAGCCCCAGAGATGACTGTGTTTGGAAATGAGAGTGGACATGGAGCAGTGGTGGCCCCACTGGCGCGTCCAGGTCAGAGCTTGCACCAGAGCTGTGAGCTCATGGTGGGTGCTGCCTCCAGCATTGCAGGAGAACAGAAACTTGTGACCTAAGATGTCACTGTCACAGCTTTGCTCAGAACATCATGCTGCAGTCCCACAAGCTTCACTGTGGTTTTGACCACTCATAAAGGGGTTTGCCACAGCCTTTGTCTGGGGTACAGCATGCTTATGGCTGCACCCAGTTGTGGTGATGATGGGTGGCAGAGGGGCTGGGGTCTCCTCACGGACCCCCACCCAACCCTGCTGGAGAGCTGAGATGCCCCTGGCCCTGCTCACGGCCTGGATCTGGCACTGGTGAGGTTCCTGGAGTGGAGCTGAGCTGAGGCACTGCCTGGTTTTGCCTCACCTATTGAGAACAAGGGTTAATCCATGCATCCTGGTGCTTCTCCCCAAAGCCAGCCAGCACTGTGCCCTCACTGTCTGCCAGGAGGAGGTACCTCCTCCATGGGAGAAGAAGGGGAGGAAAGGGGGATTTGTGCTCTTTTGTTGGATGCACAAATGCAACCTGACGAAAGGAGCCATGTCCCCACTGCCACGGTCACCCTGTGGAAACACTGCCCGGCACAAGTCTTGAGCATTTCCACGTCTCCTGTGCCTGCCCTCAGGAAAAACCCCACCAGTCCAGTCCTTCAGCAGAGGGAATGCTCTGCCAGCCCTGCTGTGATTTATAAGCTGTTTTGTGGGTGCAGAATTGCAGATGCCTGCATACTACAACTGCACCAGAAACGGTGGGTTTTGGAATGGCCTCTGGCTGCAGTGCTGAATGGAAAACCCTCCAAGTGCTGTGGGCGAGTTCAAAGAGACTGGGCTGAGCGTGTGGCAGCCAGGCCTCACTCCGCTGTGGGACGCTCCTGTGGGACCTCCCTGGCCCAGGCAGCTTCCCCTTCCCTCCCAAGGGCCCAGCTGCACCTCGGGAGATGCCGTGTGCCCTGCAAAACCAAAAGGAAAAGGCAGAATTCATGTCTCCAGGGTTTGGGGCTGGGGTTGGGTTTCCCCCCACCCTTGTAACAAATCGTGCCCTGAAGCGGCGAGGCCTGGGCTAAAATTACTGTGATCTTAATGACTTAAGTTTTAAAAATTAAATTCTTGCAGCAATTGATGTGGCAGATGTAGTTTCTTCAAATAAGAGAAGATGAAAAGTAAAGAAAGATTAATAGATTATTGTTTTTATTAAAGGTATTACAGAGGAATAAATTCTTCTCATGAACAGGCTTTCTTTGCTTATTCTCATCCTCTCAATAAATCATTGCCACGGTGTCAGTTAATACTGTTTGGGGATCTTGCTCAGGAATGTGTAAGACTGGAAGAAAGAAATTCATATCACAAAACAAACTGTCTCTGCGATCACCATAAGGGTTACTGTAGTTTAGAGAAAGTAAAATATTTACCATCCAATTCACATAATAGGTAAGATAAAGATTGAACGCTAAGGTGGGGAGAATAGCCCGAGGGCACAAGCCACTCCTACCAATACCAGCCGGGATTAATGAACGGCTTTCAGCTCCTACAGGGTTTGCTTTGCTTTGTACTTGAAAGTCTTTGCTGCTGTATCTTCAGACTGTAATTAGATTGACTGGGAAACTGATTTATCTGTAAAGAGCTGCTCAGATCACAAAATGAGGCGCATGAACTTTATTTGTCTACCCTAAACATGTGTCACCTTCAACAAGCAGCAAAATGATTCCAGCATTTAATAAAATAAAAGACATGTCTTAGGAAGCTGGGCATAAAGACATAGCACCATTAGTCTACAGAAGGACAGAGTGTTGCAGCTTCTTCAGCATGACAATCTTAAATGAATGGTTTTGATAAGGGTACTTGAGTGGCAGCATGACTCAAAGAATAGTGTTTACCTACCTAAATTGGTGCACTTGCTATGAGGATGAATAGATTTCATTGAGTATTGTTCTTTGAACTTACTTGAGCTACAGAAACTCTACTTTCTAGGCTTGTAAGAACAGTTTTGGTGATTATCCCAGTTTCCTTTTAATGAGCATATTTTTTCATCTTACCCTTCTTTTTGATTTAACGCTCTCACAGTTTCAGTGCAGCGTGAGACAATGGTGGTGGACGAATGTGGAGGGTCTGAGCAGACCCTCAGATGAACATGGAGGGTCTTCCTCTGGCACTATCACTAAAGGCACCTAGTGTTGCTCAGCAGCTCAGGAAGATGGACTTGTAATGGGAGTGTTCTGGAAACTTTGCAGATGTCTCTTGACACTGAACTGTAGTGCTAAACTCCCACGGGCTCCGGGGAAAGGAGCAGAGCTGGAGGTAACTTAGCTAAATGTCCAGAGCAGTCCATCTTGCAAACCGTGACCCCTAGGGAAGCTTTGCCCTCAAGTAATCCAATTTCTGTTTGAAATGAGCTTGAGTCAGCTGCAGAGCTGCAGCCTGCCCTGGCTTTTCTCTGACAGCAAACCAGAGGGGACCACCAACCTTTTAAGCCCACACTGCATGTTCCCCATCCCCTCTGCCACAAATAGTGGGAGCGAGTGAGGAATTATTTAATGGGAAAAAAACCTCTTTTTGTGGGGTAAGTTGTCAAAGGGGAATCTGAAAAATAGGTTTTCTTCATTGTTTTCTTGCGTGGTGGGGTAAGCGGGTGTGCTGGTCCTCTGCAGTGTCCATATGCCTGCAGCAGTGCAGTGCCAGCACAGCTGCGGGCTTGGGCTGAGCTCTCTGACAAGATCTGGCAAATAAGGGCAAGAATTTTACAACTGAATAAAATGTGAAGTCTATAAATTTAATGGGGCTTGCATTTTGAATTACAATGGAATAAATTTTCCTCTTAAAAGGAGAAATTGTCTCACTTGTGACTTTCTCCAGTGTTTTACAAGGTTACGAAGGAAACTTCTGAGCGTGTTTTGGCAGTTCACATTCTGTGGTCTCTATTCAGAAGATATTTTTTAATTTTCCTGTACAGTTAAGTTCCTCTTGGGGCATCTCCCCTGGCTACTTCTTTGAGTAAAGCACCTAGAAAGTTGGCAGCACACTTAAAACTTCAAATGCATTTGCAGCAAAGGCTCTTGTTGGGATATATGAGTGTGATCAGATGTGAAACTGAGTTTGACTGACTTCTCTTGAGATCTGCTTACCTTCAGTTTCAGTGAGACAAGTTGTCCTCCGAGGAATCCTTTGAAGAGTTTTTCTTGCATGTTCAGATGAGCAGGAGGAGGATGCAGGAGGATGAATTACTTGGTGGCTGGGAGCCTAAGGTTAGCAGACATATCGTGTGTCACTCTGCTTTTTTTTTTTTTTTTTTTTTTTTTTTTTT